>OZ023273.1:126354021-126455531 GCA_964007475.1 Hybos culiciformis
TATAATTTAATTTAGTTCGTAAGGTAACATTCAGAATTTAGTCCTAATATCAAAACCAGCTACTTCGGACCATGCGTATAAAAAACCATGCGAATAATTTTTACTTCTTTCTGATAATTAATAAATAAACAATTAAACATTTTTTTTGACTAAGTATTATTATTTCAATCAATAAATTGTAAATTTGTAATGTATAAAATTTACATTGAACTTATTTTAATTCACAAACAAAATCTTATCAGATGCCAGAAATCATTAGTCATCTTTTATGATATTCACACTTTTAAATTATAAAATTCGATATAGTGAATATAGTATATTAACAAGTAAAATTATCTTTTACAACAATTAAAATAGAAATTATTTGTATTCACATAATGCGATAAGAAATAGTTGTAAGAAAGTATACAATTCATAAAAAAAGAATGTGCACTCATTCTAAATGTGTGGAACTGATCGATTAAAAACAATTATTAACGTTTTTGAATTGTCTTAAATTGTAATAGTCGAGATAAATGTAATTGAAAATATCAAAGTGAGTACAGTAAAAATTAAGCCTGAAATATATGAAAACTTCAAGATGTATAATTATGACAAGGATGACGAACTTTTCATAAATTATTTCGATTCAATCAATTGTTTTCAAAAATACTTGCCGTAACCCACCATTCAACTTTTCTAACAAAATTCAAGGAAATAATATCTCCATAGGAGAAAGTTATTAAATTCAGATTAACATTAATAAAAATGAAAAATAGCGTTATTTTTCAATTAATATTTTTAGGATTTTTCTCATATAAAATTTATTGTACATACCAATACCATACTTACTTATGAGAAAAACTGATAATGAGTTTTTTTTTAGTTAAATTGAGTTCAATGTAAATTTTATAGATTACGAATTTATTGGGTACTTATTAAAATATATACTTACTTATATGCATAAAAATGTTAATGATCAAAGATTATAATGGAATAAGTAATAAAAATAATTCAAAACATAGTTTTCACATAATAATAAAAAAAGAAGAAATTAAATAGATTAAAATTTCTAGTTTAGGTACTACAATTTTAATTGAATTTTGTTTTTAAAATATATGTATGTATATATTTATCTTCCGAGGCTTCCCTTGTCCTTTAAAATTAGCTATCAATGATTTATTCGCGCAATTTTCATTTTTTATACATAGGTGTTTGTACTTACAAAAACTTTTGAAATATTATTAGAATCCATCCATTATACATTTTTTTTTAAGGATGCAATGCCAATTGATGAATCATTAACAAAACAAAGATTTCAGATTTTTACGAAACTCAGTCAAGGAAAAATACATTCACCATTTGATTTTGCGCAAAAAAAATTTTTTTTATTAAAGTAAAAGAAAAAAAATTGTGTCCGTTAATTGAACATTAAATCTTACACTGATATAGGTATGTACATTTTTTATATACATCGTAGGAACGTGAAAATTAATATTGAGGCTTAAATGTTAAAATAATATATGTGACATCTTAATGCAGGTGCATGTCTAAATTATTGGTAATATTGCACGAATCTAAATAGCTGAATATTAAACAAATTTTTTTTTGTATATAAGATATTTACTTAGGAATTTATTTAATTATTCTCTTATGATTATTATTTAATTATAATCAATTTTCTAAACAAATAAGCACAAATAAAATAAACTTTTATACTTAACCACATTGAAATAAACATAACATAGTTTCAATTACTAATAACATAATCTTAGATTTTGTTTTCATTAAAACTTAAAAAAAAAGATAAAAACCTCGCTAAAAACGAATACACAAATTTAATGTTTCGTTAGTTTTTTAAATTTTATGTATACTAAATAACGACATGGCATTAATATTAGTTGTTAAGAAAATGTTTAAGCCTTAAAGCCTAACACTTGTATTCTTGAATTCAATGTTATTTTTTTACGGTCAATAACAGTTCAGAATACAGAATAATTCTTTTTACTTACAAACAGCAATCTCGTAAAAAACTTAAACCATTTTCGAACCTTTTAAATCGACCATCGTTAGTTTAGGAGGCGATTTTTGCCAAACAAAAATTGACAAAGAATGCTGAATATCTAATTATAAAATTTTATGTAAAAATCTCTTAATATTATGAAAAATTCATAACTATAACATGAGTTACAAAAAACTTTACAAAATTCATAAGATATATAAAGTATGTATCTAACAATAAAATGAAGTTGAATTGATTAAATCAAACCAACCTTGATAAATTTAATATTGTTCAATTCTATTGGCTTGATAAGATAAAATTTTCAATTAAAAAATGTCAAACGTAAAATACTTAATCTGAACCTGTACAGAGTGTGTACAAGTATATACATGTGCTTACACATTAAATAGTATGTTGATGGACAATATAAAAGACACTTAATAAACTTAATAAAGTATATGTAGATAATATAGTTAGTAAAATGGTCTAAATCGGCTTTTGAATAAAATTTCTCAAAAAAAAAAACCTTACATGATCCTCTTAATTGGAAGACTTTCGAAAATATTAATATAAAAATAAATTGATCCTGTCCTTTTTAAAAAAAATTTAACTCGTATAGATTACATATGTAAATGGTCCTTTAATAATGGTATTTAATAAGATGTACAGTATTGGACGTCAGTGTAACTAAGATCCAAAATTATTTCGTTAAAATTTTTCATCGTAAATGTTTTTATTTTTTTTTTTTTTCGAATAAATTATAAATTAAATTAGAACCCTGCCATTGCAAATTCCGGATATATATTTTAAACTTACCTAACCTATTTATTTTTTATTTTTATTTATATTTAAATTTTAATACAATAATAGTTCTGAACGAAAATATTATTTACAGCTTTCAATTAAATTTACTACAAAGCAAATGTCAGTTAAAAAAATTAAAAAAAATAATTATAGATATAGACCTTTCATAAATCCGCCAAGATAACAGATTTTCCATCTAGATATAATAGAATTCATATCATTTTATATAAAAATCGATTTCTATCAGTTAAGATAAAAAATTATACGGCCAGCCCTTTATTGATCTGCAAATAAGTGGACTTCCCGGGAAAAAAAAATTTCCCACCTAATATCAAAATATTGTTGACATTGACATCTTCTTAATAAAAAAAAAAAAAAATAACCTAAAGAAAACGAATGAACTTACCACCACATTGAGCCTCTGCCGCGTCCCGGCTTATGTTTATTTTCTGCAGCTTCTGTGCACCATCGAAATGCAAATAAGCTCAAAACAAAACAAAACAACGTTAAATTCATATTTAATAATTTTTAGAATTAATTTAAAAATAGGAATTTAAATTAAAAAAAAATTATTAAAATTAAAATTAATTTCGTTATTTATTTATAATTTTTTTATTTATTTATTTTTATTTTATTTTTTTTTGTAAACCCAACTCTCCTAGGAAAGCTTAAATCATAATTTTTTTATCCTTTTTTTTTTTTGAATTTTTTTCAAAAAATTTTCATTTATTTAATTTTAATATTTAAAAAAAAAAAACAAAAAAAATCCTCGTCTTTAATTCGGTATTTTCACATTTCCATTTCGATTTCGTCAGAATAAAATTTATTCAACAAGAAATCAATTTTGTTTTTTTTTTTTTTGTTTACATTCAAAAGATACTACAAACGTTTTGTTTTGTTTGATCTTGTTTTTTGACCGTGCGTTTTTTTTTTTTGGTTATTTCGTTTATTTTATTTTTTTTTACTAAATTTAACTCTTTTTTCAAATTTTTTTGTTTTTATTTTTTTCCTTTTTTTTGCACTAAACAAAGAAAATTAATTATTTTTATTATTCTTCAGATTCGTAAAAAAGAAAATTTAATTTTCCGTCGCATAAAAAGTTTTCTTGATAATTTTATTAATTTTTTTTTTTAAGGAAAATTTGTGGAAAATTATTAAATTTATTATTTTCTGAAATTTATTTTTTTATTTTTTTTTTAAATGATATCTTAATTAATATTCCAGATAATTTCTCACAGGAAATATTTAGTGAAAATCTATGATGTTTTCCACTATTTTTTTTTTTTTTGTGAATACTGTAAACAAAAATTTAATCCGAAAAAAATTTTTGTAAATTCAAAAAAAAGAAATATCTGCGTTTTATTTTCCGAAAAATTTAAAACAAGTTTGCCGAAAATATTACAAAAAAAAAAAATTGAAATAAAATTAAATTAAATTAAAAAAAAAATAATAATAATTTTTATGGTATGAACAGATTTTTTTTTTTAATTGTTACCCGGTTCAATGCTTGTGCTTGACTGAATATCTTGTAAGAGAAAAAATAAAATATTTTTTTTTTTTTTATTTTTTGTTCACTGATCCTCTTCTTTTTTTTTTTTCCACAATGAAAACAGAAAAAGCAAACGACGAAAAAAAAAAACAAACGAAGAAAAAAAAATATATAATGAAATGAAAAGAAGATACACACTATTAATTTCAGTTTAAAAATTTTTTTCTTTATACCCTATACATTTTTTTTTTGTTTTTGTTTTGCAAATGAGAAAAAAAAATAAACCTACCTATATATATTTTTTTTTAGATTGTACAAAATATTTTCAGCACCTTTGTTGTTTTTGTTTTGTTGTTGTTGTTTTGTGTTTTTATTTTTTTTTTCGCTTTTGGTTTGTTTATGTTTTCTTTGTTTATGTATTTGTGGTAAATGATGACCATTGGTATCTTTTGCTTTAATTTACTACTTGCATATGTGTAATATGAATTTTCATGGTAAAAAAAAAATAAAAAAAAAATTATTGGGTACATAAAAATAAATAAATAAAAAAAAAAAAAACTTATGATCGTTTTTCTTTTTTTTTTCTTTTTGGTATTTAACAATTTCTTGTAAAATTATAGGTACATTATAAAAGGAAATTTTTTTTATATGTTATTTATAGAAGAATTAAAAAAAAATAAATACCAAGTTTTCGCCATATTTTCCATGGAAATTATTTTTTTGTTCGTATGTGAATAGGAAATATATTTTTTTTTACTGTCAAATTGTTGAAAAAAATTCGTAACATTTATTCGGATTTTTTTTTTTTATTTTTTGCAGAAAGTTTTTGATTTAATATAAAAATATAAAAGAATTTTCTCTGGAAATTAAAAAAAACTGAAAAAAATTTTTTAAGGAGTGAACCTTCTCTTACAATAAGATTTTGATTGCTTATGATCAAAATAAATTTGACATTATTATTAAAATTGATTGTCTTTTACTAAATGTATATAATATTTCTACAATTGTACATATACTTAATTCATATGATTATGAATTTATGCTTTATAATTTTTTAATAGTGAACAACCCATTATTTTTAAGCCCGTTTGAAAAAATCGGACTTTGTGTTTTTATTTTCTGATTATAAATGTCATTGTCCCTCTGTTCGACCGTTCCGACACAACATTAAAATGCGTATATAAACTATTTAACATCTAAATCGATTTTGTTATTCAATAATTAAACAAGGTAAACAAGGACTCGAACTCGGGCCCGTAAACGGATTTCAATGAAAATTGGTACAAGAAATTAGGGCGATTATAGAAATATTTTAAAAACAAATTCCAGAAATTATTTTATATCGAAATGTGAAAAAGGGGTCCATACTTCATTTATCAAGAACTATATCTTCTTACATTAATAATTAATTTATTAATTTGCAGTTCTTTTTAATATTTTATGCAAATATTTCAAACATATCATTTAACACAACTAGGCAAGTGCCTAGTTGTTTTCTATATGATGTGAAAACATATGCAAACGTTTATGCAAAACAAATTCAATCATAATCTTCGTTATTTATTACAATATAAACTCATATGTATTAATTTTAATATATTATCGAAATTAATTTGCATATTATGTTAATTTTCTTCAATTTTCTTTTCTTAAACTAAATATCATTTTCGTCATTATCATAACTATTGGATCAACAATAAATTTAACACTTTCAAAATTCTTATTTATTTATTATTAAGAATAAAGTAGGACTATTTAGTTCAGGTTTTAACTAATACTAATAAGCATAACCATATATTTTTAAGAGTGCGAAATCATCTTGATCCTGACTTTTGAAACGAAAACTTTGATCATGCATAATTGGTATAAATCATTCGGACAACATCGAAGCCTAAAATTAAAATCAAAATTTGTTAGTTTTCCGAGCAATAAATAAATAAAATAATAATTTTATCTCAAAACTCAGAAATATGTCTATTGTAAGTATTTGACTATTGTAAGTATTGTTAACTCAAAATATGATTTTATGAGCCACATCAATAATATATTATTGTTATTATAGTTTATTATATAGTTTGCTCCAAAATCATTGTCAATTATATTTTTATATTAGAAATATTCAATTTACAACGAATATTTATTTCTGGTATTCTAAAATTTTGATTAATATGGCCGATTGTTATAATAATTTTTTTTCTATCTTTTACATTCAATTGAAAAATGTGCAAAACTTTAAACTGCATTATAAAATATGAATTGGAATGTTCTTTGAACTTCAAATTTTTCAATTCATATAGTAATACCTATAATAGTAAAAATTACATAAAAAATCTTTTATTATCAATAATATAATAATAATAATTGTTAATCAATTTTCCACTGCAAGCGAACTTTTAACACAAATACACATTCATATTATTTTTTTTGTATTGATTTCATAAATATACCTAGATGAATGAATTTCAATGGGAGGAGTTTTAACTAAATTTATTTACTTGAATATAAAAGAAATATTGGCGCCATATGTAGTAAAACTTATTTTATATATAAATAATATCGTGTATCTTATTCACACATTTTAATTCATATACTAACATAAGATACTCACATTTACACCTAAAATATGTTCATATGTAGTTGTGTATCTGATCAATTGAAATTTTCGGAATAATTTTCGGAATTATGACCATTATTATGTATAAATAATATAGCTGTGTTTATTATTATTTATAGATTTTTTTTAAATATGTATTAATAATATTATTATGTATGACTGACTATATGTTATGTATCTACTTTCTACTGATAAAAAAAAAAAAACAATAAGTTTAATGAAGCCCAGAAACGTAAATTATAAGTATAATATTTTTAAAATTAATATTTATAGAATTTAAGTGTATGTGTGTAGTAAACTTATGAAACAAGATCCAATTCACAATTGGAATTATTGAGTATAATTATTATGTTGATATTATAATGTGTTTTATTGTTAGTCACTGCTTAGAAACAATCATAGTCAATAATAGTTCTCGACAACATAAAATTGTGTATACCAACAATAATTTTTTGACAAGAATTTCATACAAAAACATTTTTATCTAATTTTAGATTTTTGACAATCAGAAAGAAAAGAACTGTAATAATTGTTCCTAATTTCATGACTAAACTACGACTGAAGACAAAATATCAACATTTTTTGAAATCGAATGGACAATTTTCATATTTTTGATCAAATTTGGTTCGCTTCGCTTTAGATTATTTAATTTATTTTTTTTTTTTTAATATGGCATTAATAGCTTACACTTAAATTATCTATTATACTTGTACATAATGTATGTAATTACTAAACGCAATGATAATATCAAAAATAGTAGAAAATTGTTTTGTATTGAATATAATTAAAGAAAATCATATCATTACATTTTGTATATTACAATTTTTTTTAAATAAAATTATGTATATTACGAGTTCTGATATATACAGAAGTATTAGTAATATTTAATGTATACATTATTTTTAGTATATGTATAAATTTCATAATATTTTTATTATCTTTTTCAATAATTGGTATCTTTAAAAACTTTTGTACTGATCTTTTGCAACACTCAATGATGATGTGATGATATTATTTTTATATGTTTTTTTTTATTTGGTTGTTTTTATATATTTTTTTTTCTTCTTCATATAATGATGCATCTGGCTTCTTTTACTTATTTAACATTAAAAAAATGTTGTTTTTTTTTCTAAGCAGTTAGTTATTGTCTACAACATACTATACATTTACCTTTATGTATTTTTCTTATTTATTTTCTTCTTATTCCTCCACTGTTATTAAGGAAAAGAAAAAAAAAAATTCTGAATTTTCAGTTTGGTATATTATGATTTTTAGTTAGTAATGATTATACTTCATGGTAATAAAAAGCATGTGTGTGGTATTTTTGGCTTTTTATCTCCTTTTAGCTAACTTAACTGAAGTGAATTATTTAACTTATTTTAAACGTCTTTTGAACATTTGACGCTTTTAAGGGTAAACTTGGATTAGGTAATTTTATTTAAATTATTCATTAATCAAGATTCTCATATCTTATTCGAGTTTCATTTTTATTTAACATTAGCTGTTTTGCCTTCAAAGAATATGAATATTCGAAATAACTGCAACACAGCGCCATCTATCTTGTTCATTGATACACACAAAATTTTCTAATGACTAAAAATTACAAAAAAAAAATTAAGAATCGAATAATCGACATTTCTTTCAGCCCTAAAGTTATTCAACATTGCAGTAGTTTCTTTATTACAATAAATTATACTTGGCTTATAAATCTACATACAGACTTAAAATTTTATTTTATATTTTTGGGTACTGTCAGATATAACTTACAGTATAAGTGTCAAATGACAGTTGAATATAATTATGTCAAACCAACCTCAGCTAACAAATATGTTGTTTACGATCGGGTAATATTTTGTACAACAATAAATAGTTGCATAAAAGGAATTATTTTATAATTTTATATTTATTTTATTTATTCCATTATTTTATATATAGAGATAATAGCTTATAGGTTTCATAATTATACACACATAATATATATTTATATAAAAAATATAATATTATATATACGAATATATAATGTACATGAAAATATAGACATCAGAACATAACATAGGTATAATATTTTTATTTTATTTATATTTGTTGCAGACTGCTGAATTGTATTCATTTATTATTATTACCTTAAAATATATTAAAGTTGTATATTATATTATTTACACTTCAGAAAACACCTTTTAGGAACGCCTTTGTAATAATATCAGAAAATAAAGATAACAAAAAAAAAATATAGGTACCTAATAATTCTTCTTTTTGTATTTTTTATTATCATTTTTAGTTATTATTGTAAATGAGATTTTAGGTAGATAATTATAATAAGGCTTTTTTAAAGATAAAGAAAAATAAAAATGACTATTATAAATTCTAGTTACTGCGATATAAAATAAATAAGTAAATGTATACATATTGTATGAATTATATTGTATATAATATACGTACATGTATTTATATATTATATATTTGACATATATATAGATACTTACATTTAATTTGTGAACATGTACTGTGAAATATAATTATCAATTCTAAATAGGATTTAAGTAAATCTTTGGAGAATTTGAGCGCCATTTAATACAAGTTAGTTTTATTCAGTATTCAAAAACAAAATCAAAGTGTTGTCCAAAAATTTTAGATTTTTCAAAGGATTTCAAATGAACAATCTTAAGGTATTATATATGTATATCGAAATAAATTTCCATCCCTGGATACATCTTCTACAAAAAAATTACTTAAAATCATTAATACCTTGTTCGCATTATAATTTGAATTCCACTTATATTCCGGAAAACAAATTGACGTTCGCATTACAAAATTTGATGAGAACTGGAATTTGGTGGTGTAAAAAAAAAATTGAGAAAGAGAAAAAGTTTTTGTTGTTGAAAATTTTGACTTTTTATCTCGCTTGTTATCAATTTTATTTTGTTTTTTTTTCATTTTGACTCGAATTTGACAAAAAATTGTTGCCAACTATAACAAAATTTCAAAAAATGAGTGAAAATAACTAGAAATGTAGAATTCTAACCCTGACAAACTAGAATACGAAAGTGGAATATACATATTCCGGAATATTTTTTTATATGAAAAATCCAGTTCATATTCCTGAAATATTCCGGATAACAGCATATTCCACTAATATTCTCCTAATGCACCATATAACACTGGTCAAGAATTTAATACAAAAATACATATTATTAGCCAACAAGTGGCACGCTTTTAAGCTGTGTTGTTTGTTCAGAATATCTTTTCTATATAACTTTTTTCTTTCTAGTACCAAATCCTATAAAATCGCTCGGATTATTTGAAACACAAGTCTTTATTTATGTAATTCAGTTAAGAATTATAGATCTTTAATTTTAACTTAAGAAAATTTATTTTATAATTTTTTTTCAGACAATTTGAATAAAATCTAAATTTGCAATTACATTATTTTCCAGTTCATCGACTTCGTTGCACTAGATAGAAAATCAATGCTACAATAAAGCTTTTGGATTTTATATGTTTGGTTTTTATAAATAAAATTACTATATTTTATATCTTTAATGTTTAATTATCAATAAAATGCAATTATTGCTTCACATATTGAATTCATATATGAAACCACTTAGCAATATTGGCAGAGCATCAATTTTTTATACAATTATTTTCTTGATTAATCGAATGTAGAAATAATGATTTCTAAAAAAAAAAAACATATTAAATCAAAAGCTGTTATGCAATTTTTATCTAAATTTTATATTTACATCAAGTTTTTATTATAAAGATTAAAAAATGTTTTATTTAAATTGAGACAAATTTGGGAACAAATGCTTAAAATTTATTGTGCTCGCATCCAAAAAAAATTCAAGAGCCAATTCCCATTATACTTATCGATTCGGTTTTGGTTGCATTTTAATATAAGCAAAATACTTTTGTGAGTTATGAATTTTCAGTTCAATTTGAATCAATATAATTTGCAAAATTATATTTTGTTTAGATGCAACCAGTTGGGCTGAAATTTCACATTTTTTAAATTTGAAATTATTTTACAGAAATTTGTTTTATTTAATATCAATATTATACAATATTAATCTAAGTTTCAATTAATTAATAAAAATATTTGTCATCTTTCATTTCTTAAAGAATAAAAAGACTCAGATAAGTTACAATGTCAAATATGGAATGCCATCATACATACAACTTATTTTAAATTGCAAGAAATATGGCGTAAATCTCAATCGATTAACCGTGATAACTTTCGACGGCCCAGCATGCGATCTTAAATTTATTTTGTGGTATCCATTTCATAATAGAAATTTATAGCTCGGTTTTCATCAAGTAACAAAATTTTTCTTTATCTACTAAAATAAAAATAGTTAAGATAATTGGAAACTTTCAAGGATTATTAACATAAATAACATACCTAAGCTTGACATTTAGTTTTCAAGATAACAATTTAAAAGATTTAAAACAATAATTTGTGAAAATAAAAAAAAAACAGTTGTGACACAAATTTTATTTATTTTTTTTTTTAAGAATTTACATTATTTTTATTGTAAAATCAGAAGTCTAACAAGATATGTATTTTAAAAAAAAATGCTTCTTTAAAATGTGATCTTTTATTATGTTTACAAAATGTAAAAATTTTTTTTTAACTAAATCTCTATAAAAATAAAGGATATATGTATAATATTATGCAAAATGATTTCTTGGAATAATTTATTTTATTTCGATTTGATTTTATTTCATGATAAACTGAAATCACGTTTATTTATATTTATTTTAGTTTTCGACATTATATGATGGTTATATACCTTTTTTCAGTGCGTACACGGCTGTACACAAAATAAAATCACTTTTAGAGTTGAAAAAAAAAAAAGAGAGAAAAAATTAAAGCCGAAAAATAATTTGTATAACAGAAGTTCAAACATTATAAAAATGTTTCAAAATTGAAAAAAGCAAAATAAATTAGCACTTTGTTAATAATTTTATTGTCTTTAAATATAATAAAACCCACAAGAATTTCAATTATTTTTCTTATTTTCCAAATTAAATTTTTTTTTATTTTTATTCAGTTTTTTTTTCGCTTAAATATTTTTAAATTATTATATTTAAAAAAAAAAGTATTTTTAGTACTTATTTAAGCCAAACTAAATTTTAAATTAAGATCGTTTTCACTGCAAGTGGTTTGAATTAATTCATGTTTGGTATTTTCGACAATTAATGATTTCATAAAAACAAAAAAGTGCAAAAACATTTTTTTCAAGTTTTTAATAGAGTTAATAAAGACATTCTAGGCTAGATAGTTATGATTTGAATTCTAATAATTTTATTAAAACCTAAATATATTCTTTATACTCAATGTCAAGTGTTTTTATTGGTTTTCACTTTGACTTTTTATTTTATTTTAAATTCTTATTTGTTAATGAAAAGTTTGAACTTAAAATATTATACATATGTAGCAACTATACTAAATCTGTAGTAAGTAGATATTAATTCAGTTATAATTTATTAACATTATATAAATTAAAATAAATTTTTATACATTTTTCAGATCTTAGGTATTTTCAAAACATTATTTTTTCCAAAAATAAAACATATGCGTTCTTCTCAATAATTTGCTTAAGTTGGAGCAGTTAAATAGAGCTGTGATCAGCGCTAAAGTCTTCTATTTTTTTTCAAGTATCGTTAATAAATTTTCATTAATTTATATATTATGATTTCAACTTTGACTAAAAATAAACATTGTATTTCATATTTCTGAATATACTGAATTTATGAATATTAATTTTTGTTCCAAATAAGAATTTGCTCAGTAAAAAATAAATAAAAAAATAAAAAATTAAAAATCTAAAGGTAAAAAAATATTTATTATTGAAATTATATACACAAATATATATGTATGCATATATTTTATTTCAAGTAAAAATAGACTAGAAAAATATATATATATATATATATGTAAAATGCATATAATATACGTGTTGTTTATTTTGTAATCAAGCCATAAAATTTCTAAATTGGTGGTACTTTTGCTTTGGATAAATATAATTATTTTTTTTTCTTCTTCTTCTTCTTCTTTCTGATCCTATATTTACATATATAATATAAGAACCTGTTGATATATCGAAAATTATGAAAAAAAAAAATTGAAAAATTGAAAAATAAAGGGTTAATACTAAAATACCCGCAATAAAATATTTATTTATATGGGAAAAATAAGCAATGTGTATTTTGTTTAAATGCATTATGTACCATTTAATGTACATAAAATAAAAACAAAGCAACAAAAATAAAAAAAAACAATATTAAGATAATAAACAAATATTTAAAATTTTAAATATATATACAAATATGTATATTTTTAAATTTTTTATCGTTGTTTGTTTGAAAAATAATATAGGTAATATATATATGTATATAAGTATTCAGATATATTAAAAACAAAACATTAGTCATATGGAATAACTAGAAGATATGATTTTTAAATTGCTAATTAAAGAATGAAGGGTAATTGCGTAAATAAGGTATATAAAAAAATATATATATTCGGTAAATAACCGCGAATTTCTTAGAGCAGCGCTGATAATTTTAATAATATACTTTTGTCATTTATTTAATAAATTAAAATTAAGGATAGGTTCGATACGTTAAAATTGATAAGAATAATATAAAATAAAAATTTACATTCCACAAATGACTGTACCAAAATATAAATTTACCAACATTTTATGGATATGAAGATTTGTATAAATTTTTATGTTTGAAAAAGAAGAAGCGTCTCAAATATAAATCTTTAAATTAAATTAAAAACTAATTTTTTTTAATTACGATGTTACAACACAAGCCTTGACTTGCACAAATTTTGTGGGAATTTGAACTCACTATCGAACACGCTGTATGACAACAACTTGACGGACGCTAATTTTATTAGTTGTATATTAATGTGTAGTTCTGAAATTTTTCCTATATTCAGGTAGGTATTTTTATTAAAAGAATTTATAGACATTTTTTTATTTTTTTTAAATAAAACAAGAAAAATTGAGAATGAAATTTTTTATGTTGTTTTAGTTCACTTTATTACGAAATGATGCGGAAAATTAAATTTTTAACTATATAAAAATTTTTTCCATTGCAAGCTAAAAGATAATTAAGAAAAGAAAAAAAATTGGTTTTACTTACAGTTGAGAAAAATGTCTGGTAAACTAAAGACAAACAACTTATAAGACTTTTGATCTAGTCAATGATAAGTAAGTATTTTTGGAAAATCTATGTTCCATAGAAATTTGCAATGGGCATATATTTAAATCAAAATTTTTCTTATATTTGAATAGAATTTAGAAATTTGGAAAGAGAAACATACCGGCTTTCCTACAAAAATATACTATGATAGAAAAATTTAGGCTTGTATTCCTTAATTTTTAGTACAAAATACACAGGAAGAGTCGCCATGAAGAAGAATTATTTTCAAATTTAATTCATTATTTTAATTAGCAAAGGTATAGTTGGAAAAAATAAAAAGGATTTTCAAAAAATAAAACTATACTTCGTGGAATGAAGAAAAACATTTTACATTTCCCTTTTTTTTTTCACAGTCAGATTTCCTTATTATTATAATATTTCTTATAATGACTTTATTCAGTAAAATAACAAAAGTAAAAAGTTTACAAAAACTACTTGTGAGGTGTGAATAATTACAACATAATAATATTAATTTAGCGTGCGAAATTTGTTTGTTCCATATCCGTCCATCCAAAAAAGATATTTTGCTACATAACAGTTTATACATAATAATCATATACCATTATTACCTACATCTACGATTTTTACACCATATAATCAGTGTAGAAATATACATATTTTTTTTAAACTTTGAATTCATATATACCCTAAAATTTTTCTTAATAGTTTTGTTTATTTTTTTTTTTTTGTTTCTCCTCTCAAATTTATGCTATCAAATATATATGTACAAGGCATAAAAACCTGGTTTATACATTATTTTTTGCATAAAACTATAAAAATGGGACTTTCACTTTCAGAAGTATTTTTCTTTATCCTTAGGATACGGATAAAAATCTTGAGTAAATTGTTTTTATTTTATTATGGAAATTTAAATATATTATAAATTGTGTATGAATCTAATTTGTAAAATTAATATTATTAAAATAAATAAAATCATTAATATACAAACTAAATTAGTAATTATAGAGAAAGAATAATGTTTTTAATGCGATAAAAACATATTAAAATCATTATTTGAATAGTTATAATTAGATGGAGAGATAAGAAATTTTTTGATTATTTCCTAAATTTTTTGTATTTCTAAGTTTACTATTACTATTTTATAAGTTTATGGCTCGATGTCCAAGCGTAAGTATCATTGGTAAGATCATTGGTGCGCTCCCGCTTTAACAAATCTTTGTGGCTGGAAGCGTTTAGCCATTATTCAAGAAAAGTAATGTCAAAAATTTTTTGCTTTTAAAACCAATATTAAAAACTAGTCAAGTCAATTGAGGTTGGACTCAATGTATAACTGCGAAAAATCTCTTTAATAAAATTAACCAAACCAAGCAAATTTAAAAAATAAAATTGGATGCATAAAATAAAAAAACTCAAGGATTTGAAAGGAAATTGCAATTAAATTAATAATATAAATAAGAAAAATTAGTTTAAAAATTATCACAGTAATTTGAAAGTGCAAATAACAATAGTTGACCAGTAGTTCTTGTACATAAAATAACATCACGTGGTGACAGAAAACATAATTGAACCTAACAAAAAAAAAATAAAATATGCTTCTGGGGTTAAATAAATTTAACTTTTATTTCTATCTTTTTTTCACACAATTTTTTCCATAATTATGTACCTATTATGTATGCTAAGAAATATTTATTATATATATTTTACTTCGTTGTGTACATATATTTTCAAAAATATGATGGTGTCAAACCATTGTCTCAAATCGTCACTTTTAATTTTAAGAATAATGATTTTTGGCTAGGAGGGTTGGTTAAAAACCATCATGAAAAAATTTTATATTAATTTTAATTTGAAGTAGAAAAAAATGATTATCCCTGCAGGATATTAATTTATTTATTTTTCATTATTTTTTTTTTTTTAATTTTCATGTCTTCAAAATTAATTTTTATTGTAAAAAGCCTAATTTTGATTTTTTAAGTTTTATTTTTCGCATATTACTATATTTACTACCGTTGCACTGAAATTTGGAATATAAAGTTTAAACGGAAATTGGTTCAAAACTCGTTCGTAAAATTGTAACGACACCACTGTCTTCGATGTGAATTAAATGTTATGTGAAGATTTGAATATAACCCAAAGTTCAAAATTTTGAAATCCAGAATATAATTACAAGCAAACATTATAACCAAAAATTATTAAGTTACTAGTTGGAATGCAATTATATACATCTTATTCTTAATGGCCTACCTATCGCTTTGATTATTACAATAAATAAAAGTGTACATATTTTTGGTATAGATATAATTTTATTCATTTGAAAAATGTAAGACAAAATTTTTCCAGTGATTCCCTAAAATGTGATCTTTAAAAATTATTTAAAATTCCTTGACAATTCTAGTTTTCTCCTTGCGTGCATCATTAAACAAAATTCAAAGTGTTTCTGACTTTCCATCATAAAAAAGGATATTTTAAAAATGTAATTACTCTCTGTCCCAACACAGAAGAATTTGTATTTTTTAGCCTACGCAAAAATATTGAATTTTTTGTGCTTTAATTAATAAATGAACATAACTTTAATACCACTGAGACTGCAATATGTGTATACATTATATATATTAAATTTTATTAAAAATTTGCAAAAAAAAATATATTTATATATATTAAAAATCACGTGTTCTTCATAAACCAATAAAGTGAATTTACCCAAAATGACCATGTGAATACATGAAATTTCGAAATCTTTCAAAATATTTAATTATACCCAGCACACATAAAATTGGTGTTAAAGGCCACCCAAAATTCTTTGCATGAAATTTTCATTTTCTTTCTTCAGATAAATGTAATTCTTTAAATTTTTTAAGTTTTTAGGGTATATTTTATTTTTTTGTTATTTTCAAATAAAAACAAAAGCGAAAAATACTCATAAAAAAATAAAGATAAGAAAGCATTAAGTAAATTTATGGTTTTTGATTCTTCTCTCAAGAATATTATTTTCTTCATTAAAAATATTAAAAATATTATTTGAACTCGAAAATTTTTAGTCTAAAAATTGTTTTTAGCCTTTGTTTAGAGTAAATTTCAAATAATTTGTCAATATCGTAGGTATTTGGAACTCAACTATCGTATATTTATCAGTACTGAATCAGTACTTAAAACAAAGCATCAGTATAAGTACATAACGTATAATTAAATGTTCATTAATTAATGTTAAGCTCAAGTTAAGTTTAGTATCAAATCAACTTGTGCCTAGAAAAAAAAATAGTATAGTTTCAAAACTATTTAATTATGATTAACAAAGAGTTGAATTTGATCGAATCTATTAACGAAAATTTTACTCATAGAATATTCTTGCTATCCATTAAAAAAATATGTTAACAGACGAAAAATTAAAAAAAAAAATTAAAAATTAAATGAGTATATTTTCTGTTATTTACAGATTAAAAATTAAAAAATAGAAATCATCTTCTATTTCCAAACTGTTGATTTGAGATAAAGGTGTCTTCACAACTTTTAAATACAATAATATTCTTTTTATGAATAAAAAATTTTTTTATATATTTTTTTTCAAAATTTTTTCTTCTTTCAGAAAAGGTCAGCGAAACGAATTTGACATAACAGTCAGCAATATTTTATTAACAATAGATATTTTCATAATCATAGTGTTCGTTCATCTACACACTGTCGAAAAAACAAATTTGATCTTAATAAAGAATTTTTTATTTTTGCTAGAATTCCTCTTTAGTAATTATAATATATTTAGATAAAAAAAATCCATCTTTTTAGCCTTACTTATTATGTTTGGTATTCGGCTTGGGAACTTATGTTTTAATTTCTATAATCAATATTAAAGGTTTTCCGTTTCGTAATTGAAACTTCCAATTTAAATTATATTGCATATCATTTATTCCCATTCATGAAAATATATCTATTAAAGCAAATTTATTTTCAATAAATATTTTTATTATAAAATTTAAATATGAAAAATGAAAAACTATGTATAATCGAAGTAAAAATATTGTGGACAAATTGAATTGATGAATCAAGCAAAACAAAAGCACAATCAAATTTAGAACCTTTTAATTTCATTTATAAAAAAAAAATTGTTTATCAACTCAGACAGGTACATCGCCGATGTTACGAAAAACGGTGAAATATTAATAAAAATAAAGAAAATTCGTTGAAAGCGTGAAACCAGGATAACAAGTAATTGTTTTATTTTAAAAAATAGATCCCAATTCAAATTAGGTATTTTAATTTTTATGATCTAACTAATAGCTGAAAATTTCGTTATAAGAAATAAAAACAAATTTTTTTTTACACCAATAATGAACATAAACTACCAATTTGAGCGACATTGTTAGGTTCGTTTCTATTGAAGTAAACATAAAGAAATAACAATAAAATAATAAAATTTAACTACTGAACCCTTGTAGCAAATAATGGAAAAACCAAAAATATTAGTATTTTTCATTAAAAAAGTGTAATAAAGTTTTATTAATAAAAATAAACATTGCATTTACCTGGTTCTTATTGTAACTACATATTCTGAGAAGAATGAAAAATCCGTCATCGTATTATTAGTCCATAAACTTTTCAAGAAATTAGAATATCTTTCTTTAGAAAATGTAATATGATTTTTCAAATTTTAATTTAAATTACACTTCATTAGATGAATAATTTGTATTGTTAAACATATTTTGCAAGATTATGAATGAAATAAAATTTTGTTATAATTTTCAACTATTTCATAAGTATTTAGGAAATACTACTTTTCAAAACTATTTTCAACATTAATTTAAAAAATTCTATTTTTTAAATTTTTTTTAACAGTGTTGTTGTAATAACATTATATATAGTTATAATAATGTCTTAATTTAATCAGGAAAAGAATCTTTTACTTTATTTTATCATATTCATGACGTTATTATGTTATTATTGCTATTACAGTTTGCCACCTACTTCTAGAATTTAATTTTGATGTTTTGATTTTAGAAAAATAATAGAAAGTAAACTTTGATATCAATGAAATATTTCGTAAATTATAAATCATAAAATGTTTTTGATGTACTATGTGTAATATAGAAGTTACAGATAGAGATAAGTCCTAAATACAAATATTAAATATTCAAATTGAATTAAAGTTTTGGATTATTATTATAGTATAATCAATGCTAAAAATTATAAAAAGACAATTGAATGAAGTCTAAACAATTACAAGAATGTTGTTCTTTACATAAGAAATTGTTATTAAATACTGTATACAAATTTACACATACTTTGGTTTACTTACATATAAATTAACTTTAAATGTATGAAATTATTTCTTAGAATATTTAGTTACGCTCCAATGTGAAGAAATGTTATTTAATGAAATTAAGGAAAATTATAATATTTTTATGTACATATGTAAAAAAAATTTTGGAATTTTGTATCATCTGCATTTTTGTATCATTGACCAAAGTCATTCTGTACAATACATTTATTTGCTGGATATGAATTACATTTATATTCATTAATGAAATAATTCAATACAAGGCATTATAGGAAAACGATCATTTTAAAATAAATCTTCTTGATATAAAACAATTTGATTGCAAGGCTTCTATTAACCATCATTATTTGTCAAGAAGTTCTAACATCCCATCACTATACTAATACCGTCGCAAGCCATTGTCCAGAAGTCGATTCGCGATAATTGAATACGTTCCAAAGATGTCAATTTAATTATTTTATTTTCTTTTTATCAATTGCTAAAATAAATATAAAACTTGTATAAATTTTAACAAATTTATAATAAAAGCCGAAATTGGCTACCAAAAGCTTACTCACAACACTATCTAAAGAACTACATTTTCCACAATAGTAGTATTTCCTTTCACATAATTTACAACAATTTCTTATCAACATTACCGTATTAATAATAATTCAAATGAGCAAATAAATTTTATAAAAACACCAGCAATAAGTGATTTAAACGATTATTTATTAGAATTTTTTATTAATTCAATTCATTTATTTACTTTTTTTTTTTTCTTTTAATTTCAATTAAATTCTTTTATTAATATAATAATTCTATATTCATTTTTAATTGAAAATATCTTTATACAAATAAAATCAATTTCGATTAAGAAGAAAAAAAAAATCAAAACCTTTAAATTCAATTAATAACCTAAACTAATTAAATAAATTTATTTACGACTTGATTTAACCACAAATTGATCTTTCGAGAATGATATACCTATTTTTTATTGAAGGAAGAATGTTATTAATATAGACATAAATATAAAAATAATATACACTAAATTAAACTGAAACAAAAATGAGGAAAATCAATTTAGAAAACATAATTCTTCACTTGAGTTTATTTTTTTATTTTGATATATTTTTGTTGATTCATAATATAATAAAATAAAATTTTTCCTTAAATAAAGTTAATTGAGACACAAAATTAACTCATAAAACATATAATTAAATCCATTTAATAAATATTATTTTTGGTGAATAAGATGGATTTTATGTTATTAATAAAAAAAAAAAGTTATTCTGTAAAAATTCCAAGTGTTATATCTTTATGGATAATCTTTATAATTGGTTTTAACAATAATAATTTTGTAATATATTTTTTCTTCTTGTATTTTTCTTTCTCAATGAATTTTTTTTTATTTTTTTGTAATTCATAATTGCCTTGAATCTGCTATCGCGCTCCAAAACTCTAGAATCTTACAAATTCTATATTTATTATAGCAAAAAAAAAAAGAAGGTGTACATTCTAAGGAAATTAAAATAACAGCTACAATTTAAGAACATAATAAATACCTTTTTCATGAATTCCAGTTAAATATCGTGCTCATTAATAAAAAAACACGCTTCTGATATCTTACGATGTAATTACATCGTTGTAGGGACATGAATTTATAGGATGACGAAGTTGGCTTGGATGTCTTAATAATGATGTCAAAGTTATGAATTGTGTAAAAATGGGAAATTGTGACAGTGGTATAGCTCGAGAGATTGAAGCCGACAACTTGATAAGAAATCGTTTCAGATAACAATCAGATTGGATTACGTGAAATTTTGAATTTTCACCAAATGGTACCATTAGCATAAAAAGTTTAGAACCATTGTCGATGAAGTTTTAGGCAACAGAAATTAAAATAGTGCAACAGGATAATTTAGATTTATTTTAATTTAAAATATAAGAATACTATAGATGGAAAACACATTTCTTCTTATTGACCAAGTAAAAATGGGATGTCCAGTATTATGACAAAATATTTTCAAAAGAGAACATATTTTTATTATTTTTAGAAATATTAAAATTTAAGAAATTCACAATTTTATTAAATGATCCAATGTTTTTATCATATGTCGCCCTTAGAACATTAAAATGGTATTTATGATAAATTGAAATTTCATATGAGTTCCTTTTTTTTTCCTTAAAACACATGTAAAATTTTAAAAAATAAGGTGTATAAATATTTTTATCTCAGAAAAAAAAAATTATACGGCGCTCAAAAAAGGTTATAATAAGATCTACAATAGAGGCTTTTATCTGATCATGTTATATTGATAGAATCAAAATTAAAAGACTACAACTTGGTAGAACAATAAAAAAAAATAATTTGTTTCACAACTCTTAATGGTGTTCTTCCAGGTTTATAGAGCTGATGATGTAGTGTGTCAGTTTACCTGAATTAATTTTTTTTTTTTATTTCTCATTAAAAGGTTATAATTGCCAGGTTGTCATTCAGATATGACACATTTATATTATTTTATTTTTTTTTTCTTTTTTTTTCATTTGGTCATAACTTTTTTTTTATATATATACAAAAATTGAAATAAAAAAGGTAGAAATATAGGTATGTTTGTAAAGAAGAGCGATATGATTTTTTTTAAGCATGTTGTTCAAATTTAAAAATCGCTTCACCAAGAACAGCGAGTATGCGATTATATTAGTTATTAGTTTGATAGAATAAAAAATGTAATTATTGATAAAATTTTATATCAAATGAATTATATTTATAATAAGATTACTTTGATGCAATCGTGTCCGCTGGTGGTTCATTCCCCCTGGTGGCTTAAATCAAATAATATATATATGTCTTATGGATTTAGATAATAAACAGCAAAATAAACAATATGATAAAGATGAAGCGCAAATATACAAAAACTTCATACGAAAGAGAACTATTGCTATCAGTAATATCTTTAGTATAAAAATTTCTGTATTCCTAGAATTGATTTGGATTTGTTTTTACAAAATTATCAAACTATTTATATAATATAATATTGGAGACATTCAAGGACTACTATTAGCGCCTCTTTTAAGGTTCAAGGACCCATGAAAAATACTAATAAGATCATAATAACTTACAGTAGTCACCAGACAAATTATTTCATAATTTTCATTTTTCAAAGAATATTTGTTGAAGAATTTTTCTTTATAATTTAAATTTAAATGTTCATAATTTCAAATTGTGGGAAAATATTGGTAAATTTATTAAAAATTCGAAAACTTCAAAACAGTAGTAAAATTTATTATTTTAAAAATTAAACCTTTTTTTTTTTCTTTGAATATTTTTGAAAAAATTTTTGCTATGCTTTTAAAGGATGATTTTTATGTTTGTGAAAAAAAATAAATAAAATCTTAAATTTTCATATTTAGATCACTTTAAAGAAGAGAGAATCCCACAATGTCAGGTTTTTTAAGTTTAGATATATATTTTTTAGGATGGAGTGTTTTATTTTTAAATTATTGAAACTGCAAGTAGTGAACTAACTTAGCGGATTTGCGGATTTTATTTTTTAATAAGGTTTATATGAATTTAAATTGACCAAATAACTAAATTTTAATAAATTATTTTTTTTAAATATTTTGAAACCACATATCGTGGTCATTACAATTTCTGCACTAACATTATTTTCCTATAAATAAATAAGTAACTTTCATTCTCCGCCTAATGCTTAGAGTGTCAAATTAATCAATTCCAAACAAAAATGTTCATGTTCATTTGTTAATGACATTGAAGCAATAAATAATCTTAATAATTTTAAGAAAAACACAATAATACTGTACCTAAGTACAGATTTTTATGCAAATCTCTTTAAATAATTATTATAAATTCACTGCACTAACTGAAAAATATTAAGAAACTAAACGAATATTAGAAGAATTGTTCATTTTTCAGGAGAAAAGGATTTTAAATTAAAACAAAACAAAATTTTAAATATTTCTTTAATATGTTTTTAATACATTTTTTTTGTATAACTAAAAACTGCAAAACAAAAAAGTAATTAGCAAATTGTTCAAAAATTTTATAAGAAGATTAATATTTTTAAATCCTTGTTCAATTTAAAGTTACCAAAGGAATTAGAGTTTCTCAAAAATTAAATTAAGCTGTTCTTTGAAAAATCTGACAGCTTAAATTTTTGTTTTTATTTTGTTCATTTTAATTTTATTTTGTTTGAAAATAAATAATCGCGCGCAAAACAATTAAAATTATTATACTTTTAAATATTCGTTGCAACCTTTTGAAACTATATTACTCAGCTCTCTCTCACAACTGGAAATTTGTCCTGAAATTACAAAAATTTTAATTATTTTTTTAAAGAATGTTTCAAGTAAATTAGTGAATTGGTTCAGCGGTATTGACTGCAGGGATTAAAACCCCCTTTTTCGCAAGTTAACCTAAATTGTCATGCCACCTAATGTCTTTTCGAATGTCCGTGCGTGATTATTGTACACTATATTAAAATTTTTTAATAAAATTTAATTATTTTCAAAAATCTAAATTTTAAGAATTATTTCATATTAAAGACTATGTCACTTTTAACATAGAAACTAAATGGGACTTGGAATATTTTCTTGAGTAGGATGAGATATGGCATTATGACATAACTTCCAGATCGATGAAAAATCTTCGTGGGACTTATGTCATTTTTGGGAACTATGTTATGTATGGAAGTTCTGTCATAACAATTTCTTGTCAAAACTCCCATATTACGTGGGCTTTACGGCGTGGGAATTGTAACGTGTAACCAAATACAAATGTATTAAATTATATAATTTTATTTTTTCAAATAATTATATTTCATATATAAGCAATAACTGAATGTAATAAAAATAGTAATAAAATTTAAACCATTTTACTTTTAATTTTATTTTCTTATAATCGATTAATCTCTCAACATAACTACAATAATACCGTGATAATAAATTTGATGGTATTTTTTCATTAACCTTTTTGAATTTATTTTTTTCTTTTTTGTTTTTTTAATTAAAAGAATTGAGATAAAACTTGAACCAGTAAAGGAGTCATCACTAGGTTAATAACTTACATTTTGTTTATCAATTAAACAATTTAAAATAAAGCATTAATTTATTTATAAAATTAAAATACTAAAAAAAAAAAAATATCTCCCTATATTTTGTACATTATATTGTACATATTTATAATATATAAAACCTGCTGAATATAAAAACTATACTAAATTCATGATAACGCATGTCATCAAATCAGAAAAAAAAATACTCTGTGGTCACTTTTTCGTTACCAGTTACCATGTTATACCCACTAATACATAACAGTCATATATATACCATTATAAACAAAACAGTCCGCTATAAAGTTAAATAAATGCGTAATATAAGTTAATTAATATACTACTGAATGTATAATGGATAAAAAATTAACTGATAAAATATTTTATATGTATTTTATACATATATTATGTATTTAAAATTATATGGAATATAAAATCCATCAGACATTAAATTACCTATTTTATTATTTAAGGTAAAAGAAATATATATACATATATACGCATCTTATACATATGTTTGTATATCATCTGCATAATACATATTTGGTATTAAAAAGAACAGTGGCTTCAAGGGCTATTAAATACCATATGATAAGATAAGCGCCTCATGCATCAAAACAAAAATAAAATGAATAAAATAAAAAAAAAACAAAAAAATTAAAAGAGTATAAGATAGTTTATTTCTATATTAAGAAAACAAATTAATTTTATAATTGAAAATTAAACATTTGTGAAAAAATGTTAAATCGTATTATGTTAAGTTTTAATCCATAATTATGTTAAGGCTTTTTTAATAAATTTTTAGGCGGCACCCGCTGGTGAACTTTATAGCTTGTCTATAGTAGTAATTTATTATATTGTCTAGTAGTAATTTATTAGGGGATTTTTCGTAATTTTTACTACATTATCGTAATAATTTTAATTAAATATGGAATTGTTTAAAAAGTTCTTAGGTCCTCAAAAATTCTCAATTAAAATATTTTTTTTATTTCTTAGGCTTATAATTGAATTTATATAAAAAAATCTCAATTGTAAGCTATTACAATCTTTTATGTGATATGTGGATGGATAACTTATTTCGATATTCACATTAAGACAGTGGATTCAATTCTTCATAAGTTTTGGTAGAAAATAGATAACTTTCCGTCACGTTAAAAGTTTTTCTTAATTTTGAAAATTTGGATTTTATAAATTACCTATCCCTTTAAAATTCAGAAACCTGTTATATGAGAATACAACCATAATTTAAAGTTTTCTATTTACTAAAATCAAACTCTGTCATATTAGTGAACTTGCTTTTAATATGAAAATAATTTTTATGTATGTATATATGTATATTGAGGAATTTTTATAACTTAATTTGATTATCTCTTCACCTGGTTTATTATTTTTATCTCAATGAAAGCAATACAAAAATTGAAAAAAAAAAAAAAAACTTTCCAGTTGAGAAAAAAAATTAAAAGAAAATAAAAAGTGAATATAAGAAGAGAAAATTATGATCAACAATAAGACAACTGTATAAGAAGAATTAGGCAGGTTTAAAATGAAAATTCTTATTATTATCTAACTCAGTCACTAAATTTATTTATCTAGAAAATTTCAGTGTTTCCACTTAATTGAAATTGTTATTTCTGAAAAAAATAAATAATAATTTCAAGTATTGCAAATTATTATTGATTACAAATTTATTACCAATTTTAATACTAATCAGTGTACTTTAAGTTTTTTCAATTTTTTCTTGAAAAAATAAATATAATAAATATTTGGATATTAAAGAAGAACTTAAACAAAAATATAAATATTCCATGATTTTTCATTATTTATATTGTTATTCAAAAAATCATTTTTGATATTTGAATCATTTCATAAATTTATCGTATTCAGCTAACCAATAATTTTAGATCTTACAATAACATAAATATTTGTTGGTTATTTTCTCCCATTATTTTTTTTAGCAATAAATTTCCGAGCATTAAAATGCTGTTTTTTTTTTTCGATTAAAAATTAATACAGTTCCTCACACATCTTTTAATTTCATATTTAAACGTTTTATTTGTTTTCAAAATTTGGAACAGGTCTAATAAACACATATTTTTTTACTTCTGAAGTATCTTTATTAAAGGTAAACCTGATATATTAATGTGTATAAAATGACCACCCTCACGGTTAAAAACTCACCGATAACACCGACAAAGAGTGCCAAAGCGGCCTCTTTTTTCTTCAATTCTATTATGTGATTCATTTTTATTGACCTGCAGTATATTTTTATATTTCAGTTTTTTTTTTTGATATTAGAAAATATAATATAAAGAATGAAATTACACGATAAATAATTTTCGTAAAAATTATTTAAAATACGGATATTACATAATAATTGTGAAATTCATAAATTCAAAAAATATATGTATCTTTGCGATTCTTATCATTATACTGTCTCTGATCTAGTCTAAAGTCTAAATAAAAGAGTGTTTCCATATAGTTTACTTTATAATTTTGTCAACGTTAATTCTACGTCATTATTGTTTATTTTAAGTATTCCTGACTTGGTTTCGATTTTGACATTATATTCAATTTTTATATTTTTTTGTGTCGAAAAAACTAAAATTATGTAATTTAATAATACTAAGCGTAATTTTATAGTTAAATCAAACAAATATAATTTTTCTTGATTACTCAAAAAAATATTATCTAATTTTTTAGAGTGTTACTTGATTCCATTTTATGCAATTATATTAAAAAAAAAAAAAGTATAACTAATGCGGCTATTAATGTTTTACAGATATTAGAACACCTCGACGAAACGGATATCCCCTGGCTCTTGAAAATTTATTTCTACACATTAAAGTGTATACATTATTAATCCAGCAACAAAACGAGATCAAAATTCAAACAATAAAATTAATTAAAACAACTTTATAAAGAATTTTTACCAAAAATATATTATGTATTTGTGGGAAAAAAAATATTTTATTCTACTTTCAACTAAAGAAATCGTCCTTTTTTTTAAATGACTAAAATGTTTCGCTCAACAAAGTATTCAGTTTTTATTTTTACATTTCCAACTGCATTTATTTAATGGTCAAAAGTTTACGGTATTTAAGTATATATAACGTTACGTCATAAGGTTTGTGTAGTTAGAATAATGAATTTTTAAAGTTTCCAAAACAACACATTAGTTTTGAATTTAGATTACCGCCAAAATAATTAATCTAAAATTATTGATATCTTTTGCAAAACTATAACAATATTCATTTAATATCAACAGATAAACGGCAAAATTGACTTGAATGTATATAATAAGTATAGAAATTTAACTCCTAAATATTTAAGTTCTCGAAAGTAATATAATAATTTTGTTGGGGAAAAGATGACAATATTCCATTTTCCTGAAAAAAAAAATATTAATTATAAATTTGAATAATTATTGAAAAAAAAAAACCAATTCATTTCAAAGCAAAAACGTTTTCTGGTGTTTCAAAATTATAGCACCACTCGTTTCAAAAACTATTATGGTAACATTATGTGGTGTGGTGTGATTATTCAGTTTGAGGTTAATGCTGCGAACAACACAATTTACCTTTTTTTAAGTAAAGAACGAAATAACTCGAAAACTCGGTCAACGTCAAAGAATGGTAATAATTTTATTAAACAGTCGCTGTCCATCCGTTATTCCATATATCCATTTACATCGATATATTCTTTCTAATCCAGTTCAATTGATTGGCGTAAATCGGGGCATTGACATTTACTCACATACCGATTTTAAATTAAATCCATTTTCAGAGCTTGGTGTTCTGCTGTGTATATTAATTTAAGAATATTTTAAGTTAGCTTCAGGCATAAAACTTTTTTCATTAAAAATTACCTTTTACATAAAAGATAGCAATATAAATATAATAATATAATATAAAGGTAAAGCATAGTGTACATATAATTTGTTAATTTTATTTTATTTTTTTTTTATAAAATAATTTAATAAAAATTAAGACTATTAGGCAATTAATCTTATTAAACATAACGAAATGGTGTTGAAAAATTTAAAAATATTTTTGTAAACTAAAAAATGGGCCACCCTGAAAATATAATAAATAAAATTTGAGCGTAACTAATTACTTTATTAAGGATATTTGTATATGTATAAAAAAAAACAAAATTAAATAAAAAAGATTCTCGGAATTCATAATAAAATGCTACCTGTGTTAAAAAGAATAAATTTTAAGAAAAACAACTAAAACCTATTTTCGGATTCTTCTATGAAAAAAAAAAAAAATTATTGAATTAAAAATCTTTTTTTTGGATTTTTATCTTTTTTTTTTAATATTAAATCTTATTAATTATTATTATGTGAATCACAATAATTTTTTGTATGCCTGAAGTTAAAATTTAAGCTTTTTCCAAGAAACTGGACTTTTTCGAATTTAATAAAAAAAAGCTAATTTAAATGACTCACATTTAAGCCCGGTTTACTTAAAAATATCTTAAGTTATATTTTCAAGTTAATATCTTTTTATCATATGGCAATGATTTCATTAAACTACAGTGTATACCATACCTATAGCCATAGATTCGGCGAAAATTATTTAATTTTTACAATTGATGAATCTATTTTAATTATATAATAAAAGCAATATTCAAGTTCAAGTATTGCATTATACATTTATACCTATCTTTTTTCAAACATGAAATTCACAAAAATAATTTTTAACTTACTTCACATAATTTTATTTCACCATTTTTTAATGACCAACTGGCATTCCTAGTTATGAAATCCTTTTTAAGCCAATTAACCAAATACGGAAATACAAAAATGCAATCTAGCGTATAAATGGTGCAAAACTTAAAAGAAACTAGATAAAATCTTAAATAAACTTATAATAATAATGTAGTCTTAATTTGTTTTGTCGTTTTTTTTTTAGACAATAATGAATTTTTGAAGAATTTTATTATTATTACTATTATTATTTTGTTATATTTGACAAACTCGTCTTTAATTTTTTCCCTTATTCCTTGTGCATTGAAGTATATACATATTATGATAAAATCAAATTACGCATTTTAGCAAAAAGATAAATCTGAAGTATATAAATGAAAGAATCATAAACCTTATTTAAATAAGATCTTTAAAATAATTTTCTTATTTTTTTTTTTTCATTTTCTTCAAATTATATATAAAAGTAATTTTTAATCTTAAATCTATATTTAAAAAAAAAAAAAATTCATACAAAGACCATTCAAAAAAATCAATTACGTCCTTTATTGTAACAAAACATAAATAAAAAAGATAAAATAAATTAAGTCACTGGAAAATTATTTGTTTTTCTTTAAGTATAATTTTGTTTTTGAATGCTCCTTTTGTTCAAACAAAAAAAAAACAAAAAGGATATATATTTTCAAAAGAAAAGGATCAATATCTATTAAGGACTTTTTAAAATTTGCACAAAATTATCAATTTTTTGAAGAATGCAAATGAACAGAATTTAATTTTTTTTATTTCTATAAGTATCTATGACACTTATATTAGTACTAAATACTAGGTATCTCTGAGCAGATGTTATAATTATTATACTGTTGTTCTAGAATTCTTTATTTTATAATTTATAAAATGTGGGGCATTTTTTTTTCAAATTCAAAAATATTTTAAGAAAAGAAAATTTACTATAAACGGGAAAAAAAATGTGACTCAGATACATTTTATATAATATGATTTATATTAAGTTTAGTATATATACCTAATATAAAAGAGCTATAATTAATTTACATATTTTAGGAATTTAATTTAAATAACTAAATAATTTATAAATGTATACGCATCTTATGTAATAGATTGCAAATTGTTAACAATAAATTCTTCCTATAAACTATCGAGTCTATAAATATTTTATATTCCTTTCTTAAAAATATAATACATAATCAAAATTTAAGCTTTTCAAACATCGTACAGTATTTGAATTTCTATGTACACAAAGAATTAGTATCTAGGTAATCTGTACATAATCAAAATTTAAGCTTTTCAAACATCCTACAGTATTTGAATTTCTATGTACACATACAATTAGTATCTATAGGTAATCTGTTGGAATGATCTGTTGGAATGGTCTCTCCCTTTATGATGGTTAAATATAACAAAACACCTTCAACGAGTGTTAATGTCTTATAAAGGATATTTAAAACATTTATTTTTGCAGATAAGCTGCAGCTTTTAAAAGATAAAAGTTGTGAGGGAGAAACTTATTAAAATTGTTCAATTTCGTAATAATATACTTACATAGGTTGAAATTTCCAGCTATTGGCGAACATAACATTGATTCTGTACAAAAGGTATTTCTATCTAATTTACCTAAATGTTAATTATTATTTAATTATATCTTCTTAAAGAGTACTTTATAAGAACAATAATTTTCAAATCATATCATATTTTCAAAAACTAAAAATATACTTTACCTTACCTTAAAATTTACGATAATTAATTTATGTAAAAGACTTTCACTTTCTGTGTTTCCTTAGACACTTTATTTATACATATATTATGATTTTTATTATATTAGTCCAAATTTTTGCATAAAATCATTATAATGGCAAAACTGGCAACTAACAAAAAAAAAAAAACAAATTATGACCACCCATGTTTTCAAAAATTGACAGAAAAAAAACTACTTAATTAATATGCTAACCTAAAAATTCCAATAAATTTGTTTAAAATTATTATAAGCTTTTTTTTGTCCCCCATTTTCATATAAAATTTATTATTTTGAATAAATTTTTTTTAGCAAAAAAAAAAAAGAAGATCTTTTAATTAATTATTAAAACAAAAGAAATCAAAAAAAAAAAAAAACACATTCAAAAAAGCCCTCAAAATAAATATGTATATCAACAAAAACAAACCTAATGAATGAACATTATACTTAACTAAGAAAAAATGTTAAAAAAAAATTTGTACGATGAAAATTCCACTAAAATAAAAATATCAATAAAAATAAAAATTATTTCTTAATTGTTTGCATTTTTAAATTTGTTACAAATTACTTAATTTAATTTTCTAAATAAAATTAATTTTTTTCAAATATGGAAAAAAATTTATTATAACAAACTTTAGTATAGTGTTGAATGAAAAAGAAGAAAATTAATAATATGAAAATAAAAATGTTCATATTCCATTTTTATACTTGGATGGTTTCGAAGATGTTAAATGAAAATTTATTTTTTAAATGTGTAAAAATGTGGACAAGAAAGAAATATTAAAATTTAATTACGGTCGAAGTTCTGTATGTATTTGAAAAATCAAAATTCCAGTTGTCAAAATTCTGCATTTTAGGAAGAATTTTGCATGTTGTTATTCTGCTTATAAAAAATCTGAAGTTTCTCAAAATTATGTGTGTCGAAGTTTTGTATTATTTCAAATAAATATAAAATGTACACATATACACAAATTTAACATACAGTTTTTGTTTGAAAAATACATAATTTTGACAATTTTATACTTACTTATAAATTTTAAAAATACAGAATTTTGGCATACAGAATTATGAAATACAGAATTTTGAAAAATACAGAATTTCGACACACAAAATTTTTGAATACAACACCCAAATATTTTTTTAAAATTTTGTGCTAATATACAGCTAAAATCCAAATTTTAAGCTGAACAAAAATGCTAAGTCCCTTTTATTTTTTTTTAATTAATAGATTACTCATAATAAAAAACAAGGACTACAAAGGATTTTCTAAAACAAACAACAAAAAGTATAGTCAAAACAATTCAATCAATTCAAATCCTAGGACCTACAAAAAGGCAAAAAATTCTATTAATTTATATCACAAATTTAGTTAAGACAAAAATATTTTTGTTTTGTTACAAATTAATATTGTGTTAATTATAATTTTATAGGTACCGTGCGATTAAAAGATGAAATCAATTTAATGCAATCACTGGTTTTTTTTTTTTTTGTTTTTTATTTTTATTAATTTTATCTTTTTGGAACACCCACAGATATTTTGAGTAATAATTAAGATCTCAATTTTGTATAATAGCTTTGAAGTTTTAAAATTAATTCACACGATGCTGCTAATTTAAACACCACTCGTTTTTATTTCAAAATGGTAAACAAATTTGGTTTAACGAACCTGATGGTCGGTTATTTGTTTCTTGTTCCTATTTTTTTTTTTATTTTCTTTTTTTTATTTTTTTTTTTTTTTCCAATTTTTCTTTTTTAATACTTTTTGATTTAAAAATGAGGAGTCATTTAGATAAAATTGCATGACGACAACAAAAAAGAATTTTTCAAATGCGAAAAATGTTTTTTTTCATTTTACTTACATTTTAATTTAATTGAAATTTTTAATTATAGATTTTATAAATTTTTGCATTTCCGTTTAGTTTTCAATGGTGTTTATTATCATAAATTTAAGTCTAATTGAACTTGATACCCAACTAGTAACAGGATTTATCTTCAATTTATTTACATAAATAACACTTTCTTAAAATAATTAATGATCAGAAATCTTCTTTTTATTTATTATATGTGAAGTAAAAATAACTTTATTTATCTGCGATTAAAATATATACGTTGAGAGTCTAAAACTGAACAGGAAAAAAAAAGAATATGATGGTATTCAATTATTTTTTGATCGCCCTCAAAGCTTAGAGCGCGAAGGGTTAAAACAGTTAGAGTTAATAGATCAAATCCAACATTATTGTAATGCAAAGACGCATACAGCATTAGCGTCACTATTTTACAAGACTTTTGAATCCTGAAGAGTCTAAAAGTTATAACTGAAGGCTTCAAAACTTTGGCTATTGGAATTTTTCCATATAGACTTCTGACTTTCATTTCATTTATTTTCTAATATTCACTTAAAAAACATTGAACCTTTCGTTTAAAAATAAAATTTATATTCTAACCATTTTTCAAGAATTTATGAAATTTTCTCAAGCTCAAATATTAAAAATCTGACGAATTCTTTTTTTCAAGAAATCTATAAAAATCAAAATAAATATCAATGTTTCATAAATGATAAATATAAAACAATAAAACATAAAACTTAATTCTTAATTAAACAAAAAATTGTGTAAACAAATATGCGTTTATCTATAAAATGTGTGCATAGTAAAATGCGCTTAAAACAATCAAGGTGTGTTCAATGTTTAAAAAAGACTTTATTTTAATATTTATCAATTAAATACATGTACCTATTGCTGCTAATCTTTGTCATACACGTACTTTCTGTCATTCTAAAAAAAGTTGAAATCTAAAATTTTATTTATAAAAAATGATAAAAGCAGTCATTTAATTATATTTAATGCAAATATTGTTTTTAATAAATAAACATCATAAATCCTTTCATGGGAATATCTATTTCCCATGAAATTACCATTTAATTTTTTCATGACAATTTCTTTCAGTGTGTACTCAGAGCAAAATAATTTCTTTAGGTTTTAGAGTTTCACTGGATTTGGTGATAATAGCTGAACCAGAACAAAGATAAGATTATCTAATATACAAAGAAAAGCTATTGGAAATCTAATATTAAGTTTTATCCAAATCAATTCAATTACATTTCAAAAGAAACAAGTTCCAAGCTTGGTTTAGTTTCCCAACAAGAAATCCAGTAATATTACATTTCCATTTGTATAATATCAAAATAAATTATATCTAACTTTTTTATGCTAACTGTTATGATGGGAAAAATAAATAAATCTCAAAATCGCCACAATCAATTTTCCCGTTGACATTTTTTTGTCAGAAATTTGGATATTAAAATTATAATAATTATATTAGAAGTATTACTTACCTATTTGCAAAAATTTTAATATTAAAATGAAAATATTTCAATTTTAATTATAAACCATTTAAAACAAAATAAATCTGTTGACGGGATTATTATATTAAAATATTTGGAAAACTCTTTAACCTAACTGATTCATTTTATTTTCTCCATTGCATAGTTAAATAAAATAGCTAAAATTTCTATTTATATTTGTCTAATAGATTCTTTTTCTTCATCTTCGGAACCTTTGGTATTTAAACTTTTGTTTATTCAAATAAAGTATACATTTTATTTAAGATAAGATGCATTTTGTAAGAATTTTTCTTTCTTCCATGAAGTAAGGAAATAGAATTAACTGATTCGGAGAACTCCAAATTATCCATTAAATATTAGATAAATAACGCATATAATAATAAACAATAATTCTATTTTATATAAATAATAGATAAAATGCTCACATAACATAACTTACTGAAAAATAGTAAAACATTAAAAATTTATTCTAAATTGATCAATTCTCGTTAGCATTTAGGAATTTTACCTTCGCCTATTACTTTAATTTACTCAATTTAGTACATTAAGGCAATGGTTCCCAACCTTTTGAAATATTTGTACCCCTTGATAATGATTTGAATGTTTACGTACCCCTAAAAAAGAGTGCATACAGGTTATAACAAACGGAATAAAAAATTTTAACGCACGTTGTGATTAGATACGCCTCGCTTTGTTAGCACCAAAATTGATCCAGCATCATTGTTTCAAAATCACTGCGAGTTTTCATGTTATTTCTCAAGTCAATGGGTTCATCTTTTGCGTTATCATTATCAGTGTCAACAATCTTGTCTAATGAAATTGTGAAGGCGTTTCTAATCCGATTATCGACATTAAAAGTTGGAGGAATGATACCATCAACATTTTTTTTGAAGACTTCGTTATGAGTTTTAATATACTTACTTAAAATATACACAATTATACGCAATTCACAAAATTTTGAAAAGAAAATTAGATTTTGAAGTTATGTGTAAGCCTTAAAAAGGATATACATATATGATATATTTTTTTCAATACGAACAGTTCCACGTACCTCTCAGAATTGGTTAACGTACCCCCAAGGGGTCCATGGACCCCAGGTTGGGAATCTCTGCATTAAGGGATAGAACAAAATGTAACTCACTGAGGCGAATATGGTAAAATTTGAATTTATAAAAAATTAAAATATACTGGAACTTAAACATAAGTACTGAGTTGATATCTGCATGTATAAGAAAATATAACCAAATACATAATAATTTATGTTATATATTTTTATTATTATATTTATTTAATATTATATGTTAAAGTATGAAGCTGGAAACTAGAAATTATATTTTTTCAAACTTTTATTAAACTTGTTGTTGAACGTATTTTATTTTATAATTTTACTGCATTCCAAATGAAATGGACATATCAGTAAGTCCATTTTTTCATACAGAACCCATTTTTAGTAAGTTAACATTGCGAAATCTCATACTTTATCATCTCTGCTATTATAGATTCATTAAATAATTTCTCATTAATTTATGTTTTAAATTTATACTAATAAGTTTCTTTGCACAAACTTTTTTTTCTATATAAATGAATAGAGTTATTAAAAATATTTATTATATGAGATTGATTACATAAGAATTATATTACTAGACATGTCGGCGGCAAAAATAATTTGTGCGACACATCAATACCAATTGAATGGTATGAGATATTTAAATTTAGACAAAAATATGAAATTATTTTTAATGATGCGATACAATAAATGAGAAATGAAATTATACAATTTAAATGAAATAAGAGAGGCAACACTTTTGAATATTTTAGCACATATACTTTTGCTTTTATTATGTACAATTTTTATTTGCCATTTATAGTGTTGTGTTATTTATTTTCCATTGTCGATATTAAAACACAGTTAAAAATTATTTGCTTTTTGAATATATATAATTATTGTCATCTGTATATTCAAGATTAAGATTCCGACTTCACTTTAAAAGTTTCACATAAATATATTTAAAAATGTTTGATTTGTTGCGCGAATAAGTGTAAAATTCGTTTAATACGAAATAGTCTTGACACAGTTCCGTAACCATAACAACAGAACTTTCAACCCACAAAAAAGTTATAATTTCTTCTGACAATTTTTTCTATACAAGAGTCTCAATTAGATTGGCGTTATGCGCAACTATCTTCAAAAATTTTTCTTTTCTCTACGGTTTGTCTTTGTATGACCACCATTTTTGGTTATAAAAAATCGGCAGCAGATTTAGTCATTAAGTAATAGCATAGATTAAGAATATACATATATTGTTAGCTTCATACAACATTATTTTTGGTATTTTTATGTGAATGTGTTGGTAAAACAAAATAAAAAACGTGACAATTATCAATATATGAAAAGAATTTTATTTAGTTTTAGTAACACCTTCACATAAAAATACCAAAAAAGGCAGAAAATCGATTTCAATTCTCTGAATACCAAAACTCACTTTCACAACCTTCCAAGATGGGATTCTATTATTTTGGGTTTGTTAGATTTTAACAAACCCACAAAAAGATCTATTTAAGTGCTTCGGTGTTTTAAAGAGCTCTTAATAAATTAATTAATCAAATCATTCCAATCATTCAACTTATTAAAAATATTATGATTTATGGGTCGTGAAAGAATAATTTTAACATTGGAAAACAAAACAAAGCAAATTGACAAAACCCATCCATAAATAGGTTCATTTGTTATAAATGATATTGTAAAATATCTTATGAATGAATATTAATGGCAATAGAGTTTTTATTTTCCTTTAATTGGACTAAATTAAGTTTACGCTAAATTTTATGTAGAATAAAATTGGACATAATGTGGTTCCAAAGATATTTTTAATTTAAATATCATTAAACCATATAACATTAAATTGTTTTAATATTATTTATCCACACAAATAAAAGTACAAGGGTCACTTCAGTGAATAATAAAAGCAATTCAGCGGCTCTTTCTTCACTTAACTCACAATTTTACTTAACCTTTTTTTCAAATTCTATTAAAAAATTTACAGAAAACTTAAAAGAATAACTAAAAACAACGACAAAAAGTATAGCATCAGACGGACTGCATACACCAAAGTGCATTCGCCGTGGCGGGAATGCCGATCCCTCGAGGAATTTTTAAGAAAAATAAAAAAAATGATGTATCAAAATAATAAAATAGGTTGCTTTTATATGTCAAAATCTTTCCGAAAAATAGTTTTAATTACAAAAGTATTCCAAATTTTAAAATTTATAACATCACACTGTAGTAACCACAACAAGTATCATCAATTTTTATGGGAGTACGTAAATAAGTAAATAATCTAATGTTTATTTTAATTAAATTTTATTTCTATTCTAATTGAATTCGAATATATGTATGTATACAGTACATAAATTTAATATTATGTATGTTTTGTTAAGCCAAGCTCTTCAAAATTGCAAAACTCTGTAACTTAAAAAAAAAGAAAAAAAAATTTCTGTAAAGATAACCTGCTCCAGTACACTCTTCTGGAAAAAGCCAAATTATTCAAAAAAAAAAAAGAAAATTATTGTGACAAGAAAAATAGTAAATTTTTGAAAAAAATTTTACTTTGATTTTAATTCTTCATCCACGAAATTTAGAATGTTCCGAAAAAAAAAACAAAAAATGTCACCATTGAGTTCGAGACCATATCTTTACGTCATAACTATTATATCGAAATTATATAATCTCTTAACTTAACTATCAAAGCGTACTAAAAATATATATACCTATCTCTATATACACCTAAATTTGTGTATATAAACAACTTTAAGTTTTGAAAATATTCTAAAATGCATTTTACCTTTTTTTTTGTTTTTATTTAATGTATTTACATGATTTTATTTCCGAAAAAATTCAGTTTAAATTTATACATATATTTTTTATGAATGAATTTAAATAAATTTAAAGAGTCATAAAAATGGAATAGCTTATTTTATTTGATTTTTATAACGCCAAAATAATTATCTGACGCATATTATTGTCTGTTGTTTTTATATGTGCAGTAAGGACGCACCCCTTGTTTTTATTTTATTTTTTTTAAGAAATTTTACTCTTTTTCACACATAATTTCCAAGTGAGACCTTAAAAAACCGCATCAGAAAAATATGGAAATATTATACCCGCCATATATACATAAAATGAAATTTTTGTATATTCTGATTGTTTTTATTTATTTTTCCAAGTTTTTATTATTATATATAGGTATATATTATTTCATTTATACGTATTTATGTACTTTTTATTATGATAACCCCAAAAAAAAACAAAAAAGAAAAAATAATTTTGTCTTCTGTCATTCAAATCAAAGATTTCAGTTCAGTTTTTGTTGTCGGTATTACATTATCGTCCTACTAGGTGTACAACTGAAAAAGTTATATAATCCGAGGATTTTTTTTTTGTTAATATTTTTTTTTTTTTTTGTTTTATATTATTATATGTAGTACATTATAAGAAACATACATTCATATTTATGTATATACCTTGAAAAAAAAAAAAAATTAAGAAAATTTAAAGAAAAGAAAATAAGAAAGAAAAAAAAGTTATTAATATGTATTTTATTAAGACAATAATAATAATAATAATAATAATCAGTCTTACATTTAGTCCTGTAATATGCACATCAAATGTTACTAATAATTTTCACGGGTGAGAAAAAAAAAAATTAACATAAGATTTATTTTCTGCATTCTTTGCGCCAAGCGAATTTTCTCTCAAAGCAGACCGTCAAAATTTTCGAAGAGATAAATGAGTGGCGATATTGAATATATTGAGTAACTTAGGACTTACCACCATTATGTTATGTGGAGTTATTTCATCCATCATCAGGAATACATTTTTATTTCCCATAAGGACCTAGATAATGCAATGTCAGATCAAACAATTCTGTGTATTTGCATAATGTGCCTATTTTAAGAAAACCATGTTTTCTGAGTTGCAAAAACTGAATCTATTTTTAAAGTCAAGAATTTAACTTGTACCACAGAATTATGCATGTATATTTAGAACCCTAATTTCTCACTAGCTCAAAAATCGGCTAATATGAGTAATATTGTTGTGCGATCGTAGAAATTTTTTATTGCGTATCCATTCTAACTTTTTAGGGAACAATTTTTTTTTTGTGTTTTGAAAATCATACTCAAATTACATGTTAAGTATAACATTGTGCCTATTTTAATGTTGATAAAAAAAACATGAGTTTTCTTTCCTAAAAATGCAGACACATGTATCTCAACAAAGCAACAATTAGCAAATGCCCTCTGTCTTAAACATTTGGAAACTTGATTTAATACACGAAAATAAAACATATTTAAATTTGTAAAAAAAAACTAATGTTTCCGAAGAAACTTATAGGTGTACAATATTTTAAAATATGAATATATATTTTATTTTTGTATAAATCATCTTTTATAAACTATTTTTTTTTTTTTTTTCTCGTTTTCAAGATAAATTAATTTAAAGCTAGTATCTAGACTCTTTTGAGCGAAATTATATAGTACTAACTCAATTGGTATCTTCTATTCTGGTTGTGTTTCTATACAATGTGAAACCACATATAGCGATTTGGATAGATTATATATTTTTGTTTGAACTTTTAATATTAAAAATAACTTTAGAAATTTATTCCTAGAAGACAAACTATTCGAATGTATACTATTAAGATTCAAATCTACGAATGAAACTTAAATCTATTAAATATTGCAAAAGTTAAAAAATAAAATGTTAAAAAGGCTAAACTAGACCAATCATATTCATTTTGTGATAGATTATAAAATAAACGTTTAAAATTTCGATTTATTTTCATATAATAGAACTTTTTATAGTTTGAGAATCTTATTTATTTTTGTTTTACTTTTGTTCACCTAGGTAGCGTACAGAATTTTTTTTTCATAACATTTGGTTTATTTAAAATGTATCTACAAAACAGATAAACAAACCGCGAACTCCTTTTGAATAATTTATTATACCCAAGAGAAATATTGTTTTTTATCTACCAGGCTAAAAATTGATTTTTTGAATCAACTGTAGACTGTGGTAAAAAATTATTTATCTGAAAAGGATGCTGAATTCTGATTGAAAAGAGTTTATAAGTTTTTTGTATATTAAAGCTCAGGAAAGCAATTATTTTCAACAAGTCTAAGGATAAAGCTCCGAAAGTTTGAAATAAAGTGTGTGTAAAAGTTATTCAAATTGTTGAAAAAAAAAGATATGAAACAGAATTATTTACTCCGAAATTATGATAAATTATACAAATTTATTTAAAACCTTAAATTTATTCTTACCAGAGTGTGTCATTATTTCTTATAGAGATCAATTCGCTTCAGCACATACTGTGATGGCTGTATTCAGTCCAATGACACGAGCACCTGGACCATGTAAATATTTCCAAGCAACTAGAAAACAAAATCATCAATGTCGGAAAGATATTGGCTTACCACTTGCTATAACAGAGGCTAAAAAACTAGCAATGTCACATTGCGGGGAATTATTTCGTTATGATCGATGGAATTGTTCTATAGAAATCAGCGGAAAAAGAAATATTTTTAAAAAATTTTACAAAGAAACTGCATTTGTTTCTGCCCTTACCGGTATGTACCACATTAATAATATACTAATACATCACATATTAGAACTAATTTTTTTTTTTTTCTAGCTGCTGCCGTAGCTCACTCAATATCAAAAAAATGTTCTGAAGGTAAGTTCATTGAAAAACGAAAATTATTTTTAATTGAGATAATAATTCGATTTAATTAAGGTAAAATGGAGAAATGCAGTTGTGGTGGTCAAAATAATTCGGTGCGAAAAAAATTTCAATACTACGGATGTCACGATAATATAAAATATGGTAAACGAATGGCAAGGTCGTTCTTGGATGTTCGGAAAACAGATGGGGATGAATTATTTGAATTATTAAAACATGATTCTGAAGTATAAGATTACATAAAATACCGCTAATTTCAATGAAAAATTAATTAATTTTATTGATTCGTATAGATTGGGATTGCAACTGTAGTATCAACTATGAGGGATAAATGTAAGTGTCATGGTGTATCGGGTTCTTGTTCCATGAAAACGTGTTGGAAAAAACTTCCAGATTTTAATGAAACCGCTAAAATTTTGCGACAGAAATACCATCAAGCTGTTAGGAAGCCAACATCAAACAAAACATCAAGACGAGCTATATCAGGAAAAACGAAGCCACACAGCAAGAAGGTTGGCATTAACCAAGAAATTATATTCCTTTGAGTCTTACTTAAGACATCTGACTTAACAATTTATTTATTGTTTCAAAATCATTTATTTTCATTACGTTTTATCTTAGTAGATTAATTTGACATCAATTATATTAGAATCAAATATATTTTACTTAATAATTCTGCAATTATCAACTCTTTTTCCGCAGGAATTAATATATATAATGTTTTGTAAAATATTAACTAAAAAATAAATTAAATTAAGTACAATGAGGGTGAATAATAGTACATTAACATAAAATACTTAGTTATTATTAAATGAAATATTTTAATATTAAAAACGTGTTAAATGAAGAATTAGAACAGTTTAGACTTATTGTAATTGATTTTATCAAATTTTTGTAAATAATAATTAGTTTTTTTTAATTTAAAGAGAAAAACACGTATAGCTATGTAAATTCTATTAAGTTTTAGTCTTTTGTATACCAAAAGTAAATTTTTCAGCACGAATAATTTTTTTGTTTTCAATTTCATACATATTTTTATTTATATTCCCTTCGCGTTGCATAATTGATTTGTTTTTGCGATATCTATCACTATCAAATATAACATTTCATTAAAAAATAACACAGAATTATATCATTTCTCTTTCACAGACTATTGAAAATTCAACTTTGTATTATTTAGATACATCGCCAACCTTCTGTTCGGTAAGTTACAAGTTTTAGGTAATAATCTTTTAATAGTTTTCTTTTATAAGAAATGGGTGAAAATGTACGAAATAATTGAATCGAAACAGGGCTAAACATTATTGTTAATCAAAATTAATTATCTTTTTATTGTCTAAATTACCTTAGTATGTGATAAAAGAAAAGATTTATTGAAATTTTGTTTCAAAATGATAATTATTATATTTTAAGGTTACTCGAGGTAGACGTTGTTTAAGCACCAACTGTTCAACTCTTTGTTGTGGACGAGGTTACGTTACTAAGATAGAAAAACTAATTGAAAAATGTCGATGTAGATTTGAAAATGGAAGATGCTGTCAAGTTATATGTGATTATTGTGTTAAATATGAAGATAGATATTATTGCAAATGAATAAATTTTTTATTGTACTATTTTAATAAAAAAAAATTGATATGCAAGAAAATATATTCAGCAGTTTTATTCACTTTGATTTTACAAAATTAAAGATACACAAAAAATTTCAATTTTGCATTATATTTTAATTTAATTATTTCCTTCGCATATGTTATTTGACCAATAGAACAAAGGACAAATTAAACTACCAATATCAACCGCGTGTTGAAATCTAGTGACAACAAGGACGATTGCCTCAAGGCCGTCCAAACGTCATATAACATTTAATATTATAATTTGAAAGGAAATCGTCTACGGATCTAAAATTAAAAATATCCAACATTAATCATTTCTAAATAATAACAAATATTATGGATAATAGAAATATTAAATATCAGTTATTTGCATATTATTTATAATTTGATTTCTATTTTGTTGAATAAAATTTTTCTCATAGTAAGAATATTCTGAATAATAAAAAATTAAAATTCATTACAGCAAATTATTTTCAATGTAATAAATCATTATAAAATTTTCATGATTTTAATTTCATTACAGAACCTATTATGTATGTACAGTACATGAAAATTTAGTATGTAAAATACGTTTTAATTGAAATTAGGTTAATATACAATTATATAATTATTCCTATTCCAAGCATTATAAAAGTGCAAAATAAGTAAAATGTGATTCTTATATAAAAATCTTAATAAATTTGTTAAAAATATGTGACTGCAATTGTTTTCGAAAAATTTATACAATTAAAGCAAAATTTAATTAGAGTAAGTCAGGTGTTAATAGAAAATTATACAACATAATCGGGAATATATAACCAAAAAATTTAATTCAGATTACTTTTGTTCATGAAACAATAATTATAAAAACTGAAAAATGTTACAATTTGATTTCTTTTTAATATTTCAAAGAACTAAATACTTTAAATAGATTCGCAGTTAATTCATTTTCAGGATTAGGAAATTTTTTGAATTAACCGATAAAGATACAACTTCATTTTTTGAAAGAATTCACTTTTCTTTTAATTTATACGTACCATATGCCATATGGTATTTATTTATCAAAATACATGCATATATTTATTACTTATTACGTAAATAATTAATTCATTTAACGACACGGATTTGATTTGAATAGCTTATAGAACCTGAAAATAATTAGAAAATAAAGCGATAAACTAAAAACTAAAAGTGAAGTTAATTATAATTTTTTTATATATTGAATGCATAAATTCACGTGTTTAATGTTTTTATTTTCTCATTATTATTGAGTTTTTTATTTTTTATCAATATTGAAAAATGCGAAAATTAAGAAAAATAATATGCAAATTAATTTCAATGATTTTCGCTTAATTGATCGATAAGCTACATTTATTAAGTTTCTGAAAATTCCACAATAATTATTGATTTTGTATGAGAAAAAAAACATAAGATATGATTGAATTTGATAACATTTCTGCTGTATTATTTGTGATGAAAAACTCGTATAAATATAATATAAGTTATAAATTTCATTTATTAATTAAATTAGGTTGTTTGCATCAAATCATTCAAAAAAGATGTTCTTTGCGGCAGGTCTTTTTTTCCAACAATTTGCCATAAAAATAATGATTATTTTTGACTTATTATCATATAAATTAGTTACATTTCATCTCATGAAAAATCTTTATTTACATAAATTAAATTTAAACAGTTTACTATGAGTTATTGCCCAAAACTGGCTTCAGGAATTAGTATTAGCTTTCTGAATAAAATTATAGGCTTAGATCACGCTATTTCTTTTAAACGGCTTATTTCTTTTAAATATTGATTCCTTAATTTTGTCGGATACACGGTATAATTCCCACTTTATTAATTTCCGAGCTGTAACTCCCACGAAATATGGGAATTTTGACATGAAACCGTAACGACAGAACTCCCATTTCAATAAACCCAATGAAGTAAACCATCGCTTTACTATAAAAATTTGTACATTCAATATAATATGTCTTTTGTAAAAATAATACACTAGTAAATGTTTGTAGTATCAAGCTTTAAAATTCAATTTGGATAAAATTTTAATACATTTACTCTGAGCTTTTTAAACTTATAAATATTATGTTAATTAACTATTTAATTTTAGAACACTTCAGTAGAAAACTAATATTGGGTAAGCTCCAAAATATTACAGATTAAGTTTAATATACTTAATATACTAAATGCTAAAATTGCATGTAAGCTTTTAACAAAAAAAAAATTCTTCCAATCAATGTCATTATATCAACAATAAATCATAATTAAAAAAAAAAAATAAAATTCTTTTACTACATGGTATCTTTGAAAGTTCATTTATTTCCCTAATAAATCTCTGAATTTCAAAAGCGAAAAGCTTAATTTGTAATAATATTAATATATATATATTTTATTATTTTATATAGATTGTGTATGTATCTTGCATATATTAGGTATGTACTAACTATATCTTTCTTCATTATCATCTCCTGAATTTTTGTTTCAAATTTCTAAAATGCCGCAAACTCCGAATTCTTTTTTTTTTCTTACAATGTATATACATAAAAATTATGTATACTTACTTTTCATCATAATATTCATTGAAAATAATATTTATACAAATACCTAATAAAAAAGTTATAATAACATAGATATTGTTAATTATTGGCTTATTATATTATATATTTGTTTTTGATTGAAACACTCTATTAAGATTCTTATGCATGTTTGTATATTGAACTTATTTACTTATTCTTGTAAATTCAAAATTAAATTTTTACAAAGGAACATAACTCTTTGTAGAATTAACTAAATATTTTTTTATCAATTAGACTTTGGTCTCTTGATTCAAGTGAATAGACTAAAAAAATACTTCACACTAAAGATCGCTATCCAGATAAATATTTTTTTTTTTTTTTCCATATCCTAGAAGTAAGTGGTAAAATTTGAAAAGTGAGTGCAAATTGAATGTTATAATTTTAAAAGTTGAAGCTACATTTTTTATTTTTTTTTTCATCTCTCTTTAAGGCAAAAATACTGGGCTTCAAAATCGCAAAAAAAAAAACCACCCTTTTAAATCAAAAATATTAAAATAAGTAATAAAATGTAACAAAAAGGTCCCAATTTAAAAATATTTTTAGATAACAAAAATTTTAATAAATAATTTAATTTTTAATTAAATGTTACATTACGAATTGTTATTATTTAAATACCTTTTATGTATAAAAAAGCAACATTCAGTAAGACAAACAATCTCTTAAATTCTATACTAATTATTTAGATATAAATCTCTTTAAAAAAAATAATTAACGTTTTATCTAAACATGAAAAAATAGATGTAAAAAAATAATTAAACTAAATTAAATCACTAAAATTATACGGAACAATATACTAAACAATACTAAATTAAATTCAATTAAATTAAATTACAAAACAATTATACTTGAAATGCAAAATTTTTGTTGTACATCTAAGATTTGTCAAAAAAAAGGTACGTAGCAGTTCTCTTCAAATGACATTTCGCGTAGTGGTACATTTGTATTGATTGATTTGATTTTAATGTAAGTACTTGTAAATACATCTTCAATTATATTTAAGTGTATTTCTATTTGACTGTATTTTGAAAAATTGACGCAAACCATTCCCTTTTTACCAAAAAAATTTTTTTTAAATATAGAAATATAGTTTAATGTATTTATGAGTAGTTCAATTGTTCCAGATTTCATCATTTCGAGAATAATTATAAAGTCAAATATGGTTTTATTTTCCGAATATCGATTCAATCCTATATTTCTTGGGCCATTATATTTTATATAATTTTACAATTCCTTTTAGTGGCTATTATAATAAATTTAAATTAATAAAATAAAGCATGTTTTTAAATTTTTTTTTTTTTTTTTTTTTAAACAGGCGCACTTACAAAAACTTTTTGGGAAAAAAAAAATATAAAAAAATATATTGTTTTCATTTTCATTCTATACTTTAAAAAATTTTCTCCATGCAAAATAATATTAAAAATTTTTGTTACAATTATTATTATTATAAATTTTAGTATACAATATGCGGAATTTTATTTTTTTTTTTGCAAAAGCCCATTATAATAACAAAATAATGAATATAAAAAAAAAATCAAAACAGTTTAGTTCTAGCGGTCGTGCTGTCAAGTCGTTCTTTCATAAAAAAAAAAAATAAGTGTTTCATTTTAGTAGAATTTTTTTTTGGTTTTTTTTGTTAGAACTTTTGATACACATATAGAATCAAAAAGAAAAGAAAATTATATTATAAAAATTAAAAAAAAAAATTATGTAGGTACACATAAAGTTAAAGAAAAATAAAATTTAAAAAATTATCCTTTCGAGAATTTACTTTAATTATATTTGCTATGTAATACACACATTCCAAACTATGTAATACACATTTTCAGAATATTATTTAAATATTTATCACAAAATTTATAAAAAAAAAAAAATAAATTTGAAAATTAGTTTAACCAAAATAAAAAAAATATTTTCACCTAATATATTTATCTGGTTAAAACACATTTTAACTTTTTGGTTTTTTATTTTTTTTTTGCTGGAATTTTCATTTCACAAGGTCAAATTCTCTGAAGTGGAAATATTTCATTCTATGTTTTGTGAAAAATTAAAAAAAAAAGAAGTATTTTCACGCATAAAAATAAAAATTATTTAGAAAAATAAAATAAAAAGGAAAATATAGTTTGAATTAACACTGTAAAAAATGTTTCGCTGCAAAAGTTTAATGTTTTTCGCATAACTTTTATATCAAATTTTGACATAACTAAATATTTTTTTTTACATAACTTAAGTAAAAAAAAAAGAAATCAAACAATTAAATAATGTAAAAATCGACACAGAAATAAAATAAAAAAAATAAATAAAAATAAAAAAAAATATATAAATAAAAAAAAAGTCAAGCTTATAAGCTTATGTTTTATTTTTTTATTTCAATTTTCTTTTTCTGTTTTTTTTTTTTAAGTTTTTTTTTTTGCTGAATTTTAATTTAAAAATTTAATTTAAAATATGAAAAAAAATTAAAATCGTTTTTTATTTATTTTAAATTTTAAATTTGTTTGACATTTTAAAATGTCACATTTGTTATTTGTTTTTCTCATAATTGTTATACAATTTTTTGAAGAATATTATTTGCATTTAAATGGCGGGAAATTAATTAAGTAATAATAGTAGAAATTATAATTTTATTTTTTAATTAAAAATTATACTTTAAGATCTGAAAATGCAAAGAGTCAGAAATAATAGCCATGATAAAATATACCCACGCAAAAACTAATTATCACGCAAAGTTAAACAAATTAATTATTTTCCTTAATTCATTACAAAATCAATAAATAAAATAATTTTATTAAAGGCCGGTTTTCACGATCCAAGTACACTTTGTCCAAGTCGACTTGGACGCTCTTTTCGACCGTGTAAACAGGGTGTCAAAGTCAACTTGGACAAGTAGCCACATCAAAGTTGAGTTGGACACTGCTCTACTTGTGTATTTGTTAAAAAAAAATAATAAAAAAAAAAAAAAATTTTTATTCTGACAATTTTTTTTAATTATTTAAAATTTTAATTTAAAATAATAAAAAAATTACTAAAAAATTAATTAATAAAAGAAAAAGAAAGTGGACTGATCGGAGAAACGGTCAAGTTCATGGAATGTATGAAGCAAATTTTTTCTATTCATCAAAGTAACTTCAAAGTAAAAAGTTGGTTCAAAGTAACTTAGGCCAAGTGACTTTGATCAAAGAAACTTGGACAAAGTGTACTTGGATCCTGAAAACTAGCCTTAAAAAAAATAAATAATATAATAATTCTCCTTTCTCTAATCAATCTCTAAGCATATAAATAGAGCCCTGGAAATAGTTATCAAATGTAATTTACACATTTCATCACACCTATTTTTGCAGCATTATTTTGATAGTGAAAATTTTTATTAGATATTTAAGGAGGAAAAACCTTCAATCAAGTTATGTTGCTAAAAAAAAGGAAGCGTTTTTATACACCCACTAAATTATACAATTATTATGAATTTGAAATGATCAAAATTCAATCAGAACAATAATTATTGACATATGTAGTTGAATAATAAATTTAATTTTGAGATACCCACATCCTTTATTTTCTTAATAAACCTTAACATTTTTTTATTATTTATTTATCTGGAAATTTCTTTCAATAAAATTATTTTTATTTTTTTTGATTTTATTTTGATTTTCATGAAAATTAATTTAAAAACAATAAACAATAAAACTCCTACACAAGAGAGTTCAATGAAAATAAAATTTTGTTATACCAACTTGTTCATGATATGATGACATTTTGTGTACCTTCTTAATACCTATAAAAATATAAAAACATTTTTCCCTACGGGTTAAAAGAAATAATGAAACAATGTTTTTGTTTTTTTTTTTTTTTTTTTGTAAATATTTATTGTTTTTTTAAATTACATATTAATTTCTCTATTTTATATATTTATAAATTTTTATACCTTACATTCTTTTAGTTCAATTTTTTGTAATATTTTCATTTATTGTAAAAATAAATAAGTCTTTGCTTTTAAATTTGAAGTCAACGAATATATATGAAAAGTAATAAACCTTAAACTCTATCTAGTTGAATATTTGCCTTTTTAAACTTAATTGAATTCAAATTTTAAAATTTTATTTGTAATAATAACAAATCTTTTGCGATATTATAATATATGAAATATAATTGTTTTAAGTTAGTTTATTTAGAGAATATAAACAAAATAAAATTTATAGATGTACAATATAAAAACATTATTATTTTAGTATTATTTATATTTATAAAGTATATTCTAGAAAACTAGCTTCTTATTTTTATTATTACTGTTTGTGTGCATAATAATAAACATAAAGTAAAATATATGAATTTATTATTTCTTTAAATTTAAGATATTTGCATAAAAATAATAATATACAGCGATTTTAATAACTATTTTACGTGACAAACTCAGAGTTAAGATTATGTTGATAAATTTTTTATCAGTATCACTACGAAGAAAAAAATTGTTTTGCTTATTGTCTTTGCCTTTTGGTTGAAATTTTTGACCTTATTGAATTATTGTACATCATGATTTTTTTTGTGGTTACAGGCCGGACAATTGTGTTAAATTTTTTTCAAAATAATTAATGCTATCGTTCCGTTCATATACTTGTACTTGTTTGTAGTTATTGTATTATCGATATTGAAAAACATACCAGCCAACTTCGTTGTTAGTTTGTTTCCCTAAAAACCATTTTAGGTTACGACACTCACAATTTTCTAAGTAACGATATCTAAGTAACGATATACCTCAAGACATGAACAAACCAATCTTATTTTATCACTTGGCTGCCCCAGAACATCGTTTACCAAATATTGCGTTGAAACAATAAAACTTTCGATGTTACATTTTCCATAACAGAGACATCGCAATTAAATAAGAAAAAATAAAATTTATTCGATAAATTGTATATAATCTTTAAACAATTTAGTTCATTTTAGTGTCCTCTTACGAACTCAATTTAAACAATAAATTAAAAATCTTTTGAAAATTTTTTATAATAAATTTTATAAATAGCGCAAAAGAAAAAAGGAAAAATTCAATGGCATCGTAAAATATACACTTTCACTTGGATATTTTTATTTCAAGGATTGCACGTAATGTAGATGTATATAATATATACAATTTCTAGAAGCCTTGAGATTTTCTTTTTTCAAGTGGAATAGCAGAACAAAATGAGAATAAAAAACTAAAAAAAAAAAAAATTAAATCATTTCAATTTTGATTACACAAAAATCATTTTCAAAATTATAATAATTAAGTCTGATTACAAAAAAAAAAAATACAAAATATATATAGTTGTCATCCCCATTAATCCAATTCTATTAATTAAATTTTAAACAAAAAGTTAAAAATAAAATAAAATAAAAAAATATATATTAACTATATATATATTTTTATTTTTTGCTTTTTATATAAATAGCCACTTTCATTTTGATTATACATTCATCATAATATAAGTCTTCCTTCTTCTAAATCATTCTCAATTAATAATAATGTTGTATATTTACATTTTATATATAGAAAATTAACAATAATATTTAGATATATAATAAAATACATAAATACATAATGTAAAAATAAAATTTATTGTATGTATATAATAAACAAAATAAATATAAATATAGAGAATAAAAAAGCTATTTTATCAATATACATATGTATTTACACATTGTACATATTTTGAGGTCGGGAAAAAAGGATGTAAACTTTTTATTTTTATTATTTCAAAAAAAAAAAAAAAAAAACTCATAAAAATGATAAAATCATTGACAAAATAAATTGTCAACCAAGAAATAGAATATCTGATCTGACAAGATTGATAAAATTTTAAATATTTTCAAAATTTAGTAGCTATCGCACATATACAAATACAAGTTATTTTATTATTAGAGTGGGCCGAATAATCAACTTTATTAATATATTGAAGATTAAGACAGTGTCAAGTCGCCCTAAAAATGTTTTGTTTTCCCAAAAAATTGATTCAGAATCCGTTTTAGAGCATTTTAAAGTCATTCAAAACCACAAAACAGGTTATTAGTTTATAGTGGTATATGCCATATGGTATCGATTTAGTTAAGTACTCGAAAGATATAGTTAGCAACAAGATAGATGCTTAGACAGTCCTGGAGAACACAAGATTCGTGTGCTCTCGCAAACTGTTGCATGTTACAATTTTAAAAATGTCCCAATTCTATCAGAAAACAAAAGTGAATTAAAAAAAAAATATTGTAATAAAACCTATCATGCAAAGTCTGTAAAGAGAATATAATTATGTCTGAGTTGGTACCGTCAAATTAAAAAAAATAATTAATTTAAATTCTTATCCTTAGGGAAAAAAAAGTTCGACATTACTGTGGTAATATTCTATATTGTGAATGTACGTACCTACCTACATAATATACATTTATTTATTGAGGATTTCTTCTTTTTTATTTAATTTAAAATCATAACTAGATTTAAGAAGAAAATAATGAAGTTATCACTTGTTCTGTTCACGTATATGCATTTCTTATATAAGTACGTGAACATGTAATATATTCTGAATAATAATATTATTTAGTTACAAATGTACATTAGACTGGTTTTGTTTTTGTAGGTCATTTCAAGGTTTCGAAAAATTTTCGAAATTTTGTTTTTCCATCAAGTGCAATTTTTAACTTCGTGATTTTATTTTGTAATTTTAATATTTAATATTATTATTGTTTGTTTTAGAGTTTTTTTGTTATTTGATTTCTCAATATTTACGTTACAGATTTTAGAACTTAAATGTTCTGCTAAAATGAGGATATGGAATTTTTTCTGTAAATTTTTTAAACTTTGTAAATGAAAATTTAACGGTTTTGACGGATTTTAGCCCCAAAATTTGGTTATGATATCTCGGCTTTGTTTTTTGAGGTAGATTTTCAGCATTTGCGACAAGAAACCAAATTTTGTGAACCCTTTTTTTGTACATTGTAACTAAAACACTTTATGATCGTGAAGTTTGAAACTCCGTACCTGTGTTTTAGATTTGCATTTCATAAATAAACGTTTCTTAGCGTTTCTTCAATTTTCTCGAACTCTACAAAGTTTTCATGTTTTTCAAAATCTATGCATATTTTTATGTATATAATGTACCAATACTACAATGTATACCTAATTTTTTACTAAATATAATGTTACAAAATAAAATAAAAACCATTCAAACAAAAATTTGACTAGGTCAAGCTGTTTCTTTTATATATTTTTCTTAAAATATGCCTAAAGTAATTTATAAAGATAAAATTTAGAAATTTATTTGAAGTAAGTATATACATAAATACATACACATATTTTTGTAGCATAAGGAAGCTTAATTAGAACATTTTTACTTCAATATTAAAACTTACATGTGTACCTACATGAACTGTACACATGTACCTATCATTCATTTAGAATTAATATGAATCACTTTGATAAATTGAAAGAAAGTTTATTAAAACAGGAAACCCATGAAAATTGGAAATTAAACTTATATTTTATTTTTCTTTATTGTACACAGACACAATTAATAAATGAGTTGAGACATACATTTATATTAGCAAAAGGATTAATTAATAAAGAAACTTTTGATGTTTTAATTAAAATTTACAAACAATTTCAACATTATTAAGTAATAAATTTTGTACCAGATATTATATTTCATTTTTGCCTTAGTGGCTGCTTTATTAACATGTTTAAATCAAATCTGAAGATATTGGTAAAACGGAATTTGAATAAACCAGCACATATTGTATGACTTATACCCACTCTTATATGAAAAACACATTAAATATATATACAAACTAAATATGTCACATCAAAGAAATATTATTCCCTTTTTTATCTCAACGATATTTTTCATAGAATATTCTTTAAAAAAAACACATTCAATAACAATATACATATAAAAGCCTTAAAAAAAAGTAATTTTCACTCAACCGTATTAATGAAATTATTTGCGGAAATCTACGGTTAGTTAAGATAAAACGTTATTTGGTTATATCTTAAATTATCATCATAATAAGTTAATGAATTTTTTTTTTAATGATAATTTATTAAATTTTTTGTATTCAAAAGAAAAAAAAACATTAGAGAAACGAAATTAACACATTTATAAAGATATTTTCATTAAAAGAAATTAAATTCGAACAAGGTCACATTTTAAACTCTGAAAATTTTACTTATACGAAAAACTTTGCATATATGTACCTACCATTGGAAAGAACAATAAAATATTCCTCTTGAAACATGAAAGAAATTTAAAAAAAGAAAATATTTGAGAATTACTGACAATTTTAGAAACATGTAACGTAGATACTTATATTTTTGTAACGTAGGTACCTATATTTTTCTAATGACGTATCTATATTTTTTCAATAAGTAGGTATAATACTTGTCATACTTTTGTAGTTACCGCACACTGTAGTTCGAATCCTTTCTAACATTTTTATTCATTATGGACGACAGACAAACAATTTTTTTTACTTAAATGTAATGCGTTGTTTATAGCTACCACAGTAAAGTAATTTTTGGAGGAATGTTCCGAAACCTATTCACAGCTAATTTTATCTGAAAGTAAAAAATCAACTGCAAAAAATATAAAAAAAAAACAAAAAAAAAATTTTTTGACAGGAAAGGTATCGTAAAAAAATATTATGATAGATAGGAAACGTAATGAAAAAGAAACAAAAAAATAATTTTGTGAAGTAATGAAATTTTTCAGATATCAAAACAAAATAAATTCAATTTTCTAAATTAAGTAGCTATAAACAAGGCATAAAGATATTTACAGCGATATTTTTTATACTTAATATGTATTCATTTAAACCTTTCGAAAATACTAAAATAGGATTAATTAGATTATCTTTTGCTTTAAGTTTGTGCTATTTACAAGAATATGTTTGTAAATTTTGTTTCATTAATTTCCATTTTAAAATTCTTTATGCTTTTAAAAAAGTTTATCTTCAAGCTCTTTGCTGAGCATACAAAATATATATTCCTCAACCAAAGAAACGAAATTTTATTAATCGCTCTCTTAACACTTTTTCTACGTTTACAAGGACAGTAATAAATTATTTTTATACTTGCCCTAGAAGAATAGAATGATTTTGCCAACATAATGTTCATCATTTATATAAAGTTGATAAAATAGGTAGGCTGTAAATTTTACAACAAATACTATTGTATTTACATAGTTACAATTACATACACGTATAATACATAATAAGTTACTTATGTTTGCCCCAACCAAATCTTTACATTGTATACTTGTGTATTATATGTACATGAATTTTTTTTCTTTAAATTTATTTAGCTTCTAAATTAAATTATGATAAATAAATATACTTAAAATTAAATAAAAGACTATATTATTATAATAAATGACAGCTTCATTCATTTTATCAAATTTTTAGGCAGAGAAATTAATCTCTCATCTATAATTATTATAAAATTAAACTAAAAATAAACAAAGTTTTAAACTAATACTTATATTTCAATTTTAAACTATAAATTCACAATGAATGGTTTTAATCAAAATATTAATTAATTTTAATAATATATAAGTAATAATAATTTACAATTATATTTAAATAGTGTATCATGGTTTTACAACTAACTAGTCAATTTCAATTGTCATCTAAATAAAATAATAATAATAATAATATTTATATAGTATTTGTAATATGTGGAAATAAATAAAAATTATTTTAAATTTGTACAATATTTTACTTCAACCTTCCGATTTTCATTAAGAGAAAACATTGAAACATTTAAATAAATAAAAAAAAATAAAATGTAATTTAAAAAAAAAAAATGAATGAAAATCAATATAAAAGTTCTGTATATATGTTACAGTCACAAGTTTAAATCTTTATCGTCACAACTTGTTGTTCATTTCGGCGACAAAACAGAAAAGGAAATAAAATATTTAAAAAATATACATACATTAAAAAAATAAATATATAAATGACATTTTTACATAATAAAAATACAATTTTTTCCATTAACAATCAAAAGAAAAATTTAATTTATTTTATTTAAAAAAAAAAAATTTAACACACTGCCGATTTATTTTTATTGCTAACTTCAAGATTTCATTCTAAAGTAAGTATTATTATTGTAATTTCTATATTATTTATATACAACATATTTTATGTACTATAAAATTTTAAATTGGCGCCTATTATTTATTATAGTAAATTACTCAAAATATATACTTAAAATTAAAATTTTATTTATTCAGTTTATTGAGTTTTGAAATATACCTTTAGTGTACACAAAAATATATATAATGTATCTCTATGCGTTTTTTTTAAACTCTTTTCCTACTGCTGATCACAAAAATCAAGGAAGAACAATTATAAAAGTTGAATAAACTTTGAATTGACGAAGTTTATGTGAAGTAACTCTAAATAATTTTAGACTGTGTATTCGTGAAATATTAACTTTGTTCAATACTTTATGCTTATTCCCAAACTTACTAAGATCAAAAATAGATCTATTCTATTACTATAATGGTTAGCTTATATTATTCAATTTAAGTTATCGATATATTAAATTAAAACAAAAAGGATTAATATTCCAATAATCTAATTTATGTCTTTTCGAAACTTCATAACATAATTTAAAGTACTTAATTTTATTTAAATAATGATCTCTGTCATCAACTTTGCATACATTTTTTTTTAATTTAGACCCTTGTAAACTCCAAGATGTTCAAGATCAAATTGATATTTCTCATAAATAAGCCATATTATTCTGCTTCTATTTTTTTATTATAAAATGTGAATGTTCTATGTTCTAATCTGTACTTACGTAGACATGATTTATATATATTATTAAGTAAGTTTTATACATTTAATTATAAATGCAGCCCATTGAAATGCTTAAAAAAATAAATAAATCATAACATTTTTCTATTACATAAATTGAAAAAATAAGTGCAATGGATGCAAATGTGAATTCGAATTTCATTTAATTACTTTTAATTGAATTTTTTAATTGAGCTTTACAAATATTTAATGATTTATAAAACAAAAATAATTTAGTTTTTGTGATACAAGTTGAATTTTATGAAATTCACCATTGGATAAATTACACTTTTTATGGTTCTAAGTTTAATACAATTAAAACTTATGGTTGAAGTAAAAAATCTAAATGTAATCAAATTGATGTATTTTAATCACTAACTATACATGACGCTAATAGAATTGCTTATTTATTAACAATATAGTACAACATATTAAGGAATTAACAACATATTAAGTATGTTATTAAAATAAGTATAGTTAAATAGAAAAAAGTTTTCATTCCTACCTCATGCCTTCAAAGCAAATTTTTTTCTTCTAAAAAAATAGATAAAATTAGTGAGGAGCATACAAATTTTTTTTTTTATTTTCGTGAGAAACCTTGACAGAAATAATTTTTTATGTAACAAAATCTCTTCAATCAATGAAATTTATGTTTCAAGTGAGCATATTTATATACATTATGTACTTGTTCTTATTATGTATAAAAAGTATAATGTATATACACTTACCTATGTAAAAGGGAAATTTAATATTGATTTTTTCCTACTTTTTTAATAAAATGTTCGCATAAGACAATCAATAATATGACTGAAAATCAAACAAATTTCGTCTGTTTAGTTCCAGAGTAATGTATATACTGTTGTTTTCAGTATAATTTATACTAATTAACAGAAAACAAATGATTTGATTTTAAATAATTCCACAAATCTAGTTATGTTAAGATTGATTGAACTTTACTACGGAGCTTTAGGGTTTAAAACTAAAGAAGAATTGAACTGCTACTCACTTCAAGCAAATTGAATAAAATGAAAATATTGTTAAAATATATAATTATGTAAAGAACGAAATTTAATAACTTAACTAGTAGTAAGTAAATTACCTTCTTTTAAGCCAACATTCGAATATTATGTACTCTCTAAATAAATTTTGGCTAGAATCCCTAGCTTTGATCTAGTTAAACGATTTTTACTGGGAAATTCAATTATTGAAAATAGTTTTATAGTTTCAGAAGCTAGTTTACGCAAAAATCTAGTTCTCAAAAGCTAGATTTCCAGGTAAAATTTTACAAATTATTTACCGAACATAGATTCCATTTCAGATCATTAATATTCCAGTTATTTTGGTAAACTAGATTACAAGAACGGAAATTTAAAACTAGAATATAGTTTTAAAATAGTTTTAGACAAATTTGAAAAATTATTAAAATCTAGTTTCTGCAATTATCATCTATTTCTCATTGCTAGATTTCAATTATTGATACCAGATTTTTTGCTGTCTTCGGGATTTGAACCTGCGTCCTTAGAATTGCAAATAACTAACATACCACAAAGAAAATGTGTATACCAAATTTATATTTTCTATTTTATGTACATTTTAAATTTCAATACCGTAGCTGAGTGGTAGTGTTGGCGAATTGCAATGTTAAAGAACCAGGTTCGAATCCGGAAGAAGGCGTAAGAAATAAAATTAGAATTTAATAAAAATCTAATAAAGAAATTGTAATAATATAAATAAAAAAAAATATTAGAATAAATTTTTTTTTTTTTTTTTATAAAAAAAAGTCACTAGATTCTAGTAAAAAAAATGGAAGATCTAGCCTTTGTAACTAGAATTCCACTAGGAATCTAGTTTGGCATTTTAACTAGAATCTAGGTAAATTTTGGAAGCTAGATTTCCAACTAGATCCTAGTTGCACACAATCTAGTTGCTCAATCTAGTTTTTTTACCCACAATCTAGCCAAAATTTATTTAGAGAGTAATTTCAGTTCTTGATACCATTTAACGAAGACAACAGTACTAGATAATTATTTTTAATTTAAATTTTCCTCAAATTTCAGGAAACTCAAAATTTTCTATATGTAGAACCAAATTTTATCTAATTAAGGATAATATAATATAAAAAATATTTAGATAGGTTTATGTAGTACTAAATTTATTAGATAAGGATCTACAATCTAAAAGCATTATTATACTTACATTAGAGATCAGACATTTAACCTTAAGTTGAATGAAATTATTTTAATTACATTTTTAATTTGGCAATTTTAAAACTGTTGTAGCTGTAGAAAATTTTCTAATTTATCTCAGGTTGATAAAATCGCTGCCAAAAATTATCTCTGATAACATCTTTTCCTAAGACATTGGTTAAATTAGTGGATATTAATGAAAATATAAAAGTATACATATCTTTTACATGTATTTACAAGTACATATGAACATATGCACTGTTTTTGTTATTACGATATAATTATTATTTATATACAGGTCTAAAAGTATAATTATTCTCATGTTTAAATGAAATGAGTAGTTTTTGTCGTCGTTCGTAAATTGATTACATGCACAATGATGTAGGTACTTTATTTTGTAGACACGCGACCTTCTTTAATTAAATAATTTAAAACCGTATATTCAATGTTTTCGTACAATATTATTGTAACTCGCTAAATTATATATAAAACAAAATTAAACTAATAATTGTGAAAATTGTTTGACTTAAATTTTTTAAAAATGTGATAAAATTTTGAAACTTGTCCATCTGGGCTTTTTTGATAGTTAAATGTTACAATTCAAATTCCGGAGGTTGTTATTAGCGCTTTATTTTATGAATTGTATAATGGAAATCCAAAGAAAGCAATAAATTACTAAAAGAACAACATGCATTTCATCAAATCATTGAAGTTATGAATAAAGAATTAAGTTTATAACTAAACAATGTTGTTTATCGTTCGTAGATAATAAAATCCAATTTTTTTATATCCTTTAAACAAGATTGTTGACAAATAACATCTACATTTGAAGAATTTTCATTACTCGTATATATTACTTGAAATTCTATTCTATAGCTTTAAATTTAAATTATATTTTTTTCAACTATGAATGTACAATATACATGTTTATTAAATATTAAAATTATTAACCAGAGCTCTACTATACAAAAAAAAAAAAAAAATAATCGCAGCATAAAAACTGCTCGAAGCTCTTGATATCAAATTAAAATTTATATAACAGATTCTGAGGAAGCAGACTAAATTTAGAAAAAATATAATTAAAATAAATTTCCCACTATTGCAAAACTAAACAAAAAAAAAGAAAACAATAGTAAAATTATAATAACAATTTATAGGAGATTAAAAATTTTTAGCAACAAATCAGCTGTATATTGTTTACAATATTTCTATGATAGAAATAGATTTCTGTTGACACTATAAATTTTATAAAAGAAAAACAATTATTTTTCATTTCCGTTAATATTAAATTTTGTTTTACGTGTATTTAGTTTTATACTTATTGCGTATATATGTTTTTTAAAAGAAATTAAAAAGTATGTCATCACGACGAACAGATAAAACTGCGAACCAAATTTTTTAATTTCCTGTATAAATGGAAAAAATATCATAATTTTAAGACTTAAGTATTTTCCTTTTTTTTTCATTCTCACATAAAATAAACTTTGAATTATTGTTTCTCGAACTAGATAAATAATTCTAATCATTATAGAAATGTATTATGTATAGGTACATGTCTTGTAGGTACATTATTCATGCATAGTGTCTGTAAGATACATTGCAACAAACTGAAATAGTTCATAAAAATGTCAAAAAGAGATGATTAGTGATATTAAAGTATACAGAGTTTGTTAGAGACAAATATAGGAATAGACGCACTTGGGACTACTTTGATGGTCGGTATTTTTGTCATGTTTATAAATTGTTAAAATTAACAACTGATATACAATATTACAATATAGGAAAATGTCGACAAGAAAATGCAAACTATGTTTTCTAAAAATTAAATATATATATATTTCTTTCAAAGAAATTAATATTTATTATATTTAATGGTATATGCTTCATTAATTTTTTTTTATTGGAAAATTCCCAAATTATGATAAATTTTCTCTTATCTTTTATAAAAAAAAAAAAAATTAGATCTTTCATATGACTAAAGTTCAATGCTCATTTATTCAAAATTATATGAATTTATTTGTAAATTACTTAGGCTTATATGAAGTAAATACACATCATAATATGGAACATACTTTTTAATAAATTCATTATTTTTTACATATAATTTTGAAATTTATTCAAAATCAAAATTTATTTTAATAATATCTTCTTTTATTCAAATATTTTTTATTTGAATTTATTCTTCCATATCATTATCTATAAAGAAAATAAAATATTATATATAATGTAATGTTGTATATACTTATTAGTAATAAGTATATTACACATGTATGTTTTTATTTTCAAATATTTATAGTTTTTCTGCATAAATATTTATTTTTCTAAGTATATAAAAATTGTGTTCACAATAATAATATATATAAATTATACTTCATAACATAATTTAATGTACTTAATTTTATTTAAATAATGGTCTCTGTCATCAACTTTGCATACATTTTTGTTTTAATTTTTAGACCCTAGTAAACGCAAAGATGTTCAAAATTTATTTTAATAATATCTTCTTTTATTCAAATATTTTTTATTTAAATTTATTCTTCCTTATCATTATCTATAAAGAAAATAAAATATTATATATAATGTAATGTTGTATATATTTATTAGTAATAAGTATATTACACATGTATGTTTCTATTTTCAAATATTTATATTTTTTCTGCATAAATATTTATTTTTCTAAGCATATAAAAATTGTGTTCACAATAATAATATACATATATAAATTATTTGAGTTATAATTAAAGTTATTATCAGAAACTTAGAAAAATAAAAAAAAAATTCTGAAAACAAATCATAAGATAATTTTATGATTTACTAATTAGATTAATTTTAAAAATTATTGCTTCCATAAATCATTTTTGACCAAAAACTTCAATTAAATAAAATTCAATTAATTTTTTCACTGCAATTGTGAATCATATTAAATTTTATATTTATTATTAAACTTGAGATTGAACATTAGTTTTATCTTAAGAAATTTCTATAAATTGAAATTTATTTTCATTATCTTTAATCACAAAAACATACATATTATTAATATCTAATTTTATTCCTTGCAATCGATAAATAAGAGGCAACGATCCAAACCTTCAAAACGATACAAACGACCTGTATCAAATTTTTTTATCGATGGCATTAACATTTTGTATGATAGACGTAAAGGGAAAAGCCAAAAAAATAAAATAAAAATTTACAGAAAAGAAAGTTATGTAATATTTCTCATTTTATCCATATAGTTTTATAAAAGAAAATTTAAAAAAATAATTCCATACACAGGACTCATTAGAAAACAACGTATTCTTGACGCCGTTACGTACAATGTACTCACTATATTATATGTATGTTTGTTTGACTTACTAACCTACAAAACTTAAAAAAAATTTAATAAGAAATGTGGGAATTTTTATATGAAGTGATAGAATGTTTTTAATTAATTTTGCGTAATATTATTTTGTCACCGTCAACATAAATTAATATGCATTCTTAATACAAAAAAATTCTTCAAAACATAATTATAATTCTGATTATATACTGAATATCGTTAGCTGAAGAAAATATAGAATTGTTTTTGGTTTTGAGTGTTCGAGTAAAGATTAAGAGTATATTAACAATTTTAATTGAGCACCAACAAATTCAATAATGACACTAATTTCGAAAGAATATAAATTACTAGTTAAAATAATTTTTAAATTTTTATTTCAATCAACGAATGATTAGCACTCACGGGATTCTATAACTAAGCTAAAAAAAATTTACCCTTCCAAAAGAATGATTTACTTTTTTCAGAATAATTTACAGATGAATTTTTCTTTAACCCTTTTTTGCTATAAAATAAATTATACGGGTAAATTATTCAGAAAAATAGAATTAGCCATTATTTAGACACATTTCAAAAAGATATAAGGTCCATGAATGATGTTAATTCTTAATTTTATTGCCATTTTAATTCGATATTCATTTGTCCTTACATTTCTTACTCAAATGGTATGATGATGATACTGCCGGCGACTTTAAAATTATACGTATGTAAATAAAAAGAAATTTTCAATTTTTTAATATTTTATTTATAATAACTGAATCAAATTGGAAAAATTATTTTCTTCTATCTTAGTTTTTGATCATTTACTTTTAAAAACGTTTAAATAACCAATTATACGAATAAACCATTTTTTAATTTAATATGGAAAACGAAGGAAACTCAATTAAAATAAAACCATTACACATTTTTCGAAAAAAAAGATTCGATTAAAAAAATTAAATCTTATGAAATCGATAACTCTTATTTTTCATTGAAATTAAGGAACACTTTAATGGTACATATACATATTTTATCATAGTGAATAGTAAAAAAGTATGATATTTAAAAAACGCTTTGATGGTGGTGTGTAATAACGTCAACGGAACTTAAAATCAATTGAATTTATGTCTGAAAAAATTAGTTATAAGGTCAATTGAAGATATATCTACATAAATTTGCCTCAAACCCAAACTCAAAACTAAAATTTCAGTTATGAAAATATTTGACTATTTAAGTAATTTTTTTGCTAAGAATAATGAAATTTATAATTCTTTAATAATATGATATAATTTAATTGATGTTTGCGTGGCAAAGTATTTTTTGTCATATTTACTATATCATCTACTTAGTCTAGAGCAGTGGTTCTTAACATTTTTGTAACAAGGCCCTCCTACATCGTACATTTTTTTTGCGGCCAAAAATTTTCAATAATAGTTTTCTATAAATAATCAACTACTATTCACAAACGATTAGATCTATCACCAGATATTTATTTCTAGAATTATTTGAGTAATTTTGGTTTAACTTTGTTTTCAGAAATAAAATTTGTTAGTTATATTTTTTTTTTCACATTATTTCGCGACTCCTAGCTATGCAGAACCTCTTACCGCTTAAGAATCACTGGTCTGGAGTATACTAAGCATCATTTGTAGTTCTAAGGAAATTTATTTGTATTTAGTCATTAAAATAATAATTCTCATGAAAATATTATGTAAGTTTCTTTTTATATATATAGCATAGTTACAAAAAAATTGAAGAATATTATTATAATTTTGCATCGGAAATAAAATTATTTTATTGCTCTTAGGCTGATTGGTATTGACTATAATAATAAAATATTTGATGGTTTGATATGTGAAAGATTCTGTTCTGGTAATGTATTAAAAATATTAAATATGATGAAATGTGTAATAATCAGGAGCAGGGCTGTTTTAAGAAAATCAATATTAAAAGGGAGAAATGTTAATTAATGCATAAGATACTTAATATACTATATACCTAATGTATTATGTTAATTGTAAAATTTTAAAATGAAAATTTTATTGTATTGACTTTTTCAATGTTTAAAAATTCGTTTTTGATTCATAATGAATTGCAGAAAATAGTTCTATACCATGAAGCATTTACTGAATAAGAAATACTTTTATTTATATATTCTTTTTAATTTAATTCGCTTAATGAACCTTTTTATAACTTTAGAAAAATTAATCCTCAAAGGAAATTATGTTTTTTTTTTAAATAAATGTACTAAGTATTTTACGTAAGATAGTACATCAAAATCGACGTAAGGTTTATGCTATTTTTATTGGTGTATACATTGTTTTATTTTTAAATTGTAGATCTCTCAAAACAATATTTCTGTAGAAAATCTGAACTTTTATGAATTATTTAGAAAATTAATAAGATAACAAACATTATAACTACTTAAGACCTAAAGATTGCTGTTTATTTTACAGTCTCACGACAAAATTTTAATACTGAAACAGTTCGCTTTGGTTAAAAAATTGTTATCGGTCAACGAAAATCGACTCGTGAGAATGCGCCTAAACTGAATATATTAAGTGGTTGTTCTTAATTTTATTTTAAATATGAAAATTAATTTACATGTATGTATAAGTTAACGCTATGTAATTATATATGGTATACCTAAAATTATGTTAACTAAATAAATTATTTAGCTGATGACTTGAGAATTGGAAGATACATCAAATTTCAAATGCATTTATTTCATTTTTAAACTGGTACACCATGGCTCAATATATTAATACTATTATAAAGTACAATAATTTTAGATTAAGTTAATATTTAAGTAAACAAAGAAAAATTTTAACATAATTTTTACTTAGACTAAATTCTCTTTGTATTCTGTGCTTCTGTGATTTGAAAATAAAACTGTGTATACAATCATCGTTTCTCCAACATCATTCCTCTTATCGTTTTGGTATTTTATTAGGAGGATTATTTATTATCAGTAAAAATATTGAGTAGCTGGTATATTAGAGCTCTCATCTCGCAGTTAAAATAAACAAACAATTTTTTTTTTTCTATATTTTAATTTCTTTTGCAGAAATATCGTTGTTATTTTCAATAAAGCAACAAAAAATAAAAAGTATTTTATATTAATTTCGAGAGAGAAATGTGTGTATAATTTTTTTATTTTTTTTTTTTTTTTAGTTCATTTCCATTAAAATTTAATATTGTGTGAAGTTAGTTTACCACGCGACTTTCCCTCGACAAGTCTAATTTTTGAAAATGGAAATAAAATTTTTGAAAATAAAAGAAAATTTTTTTTTTAAATATTTAAATTAAATAAACCAAGGAATAAATAAATAACAATAATAAAATTAAAATTAAATATTTGTTCTGTTTTTTTTTTTGTTTTTTTTTTTTGTTTATTTTATAATATACAACAATGTCAAAGATTTATAATCGGTGAAGATAAAAACATAATATGCTTTTTTAAAAAAAAAAAATATAACAAAAGTTTCTATCTTTTTTTTTACTGCAAACCCCTCAAAAAAAAAACCGAAAATTTATACCAAATATGTAAATTGAGAGAGGCGAGGCTTTTATTTTTGATTATAAGTATGAACAATTTTTTCGAATAAAATATTGCCGCAAAGCCAAAAATAAATAGTCCATGTAGAAAAATTATTCATTTGTTCAGAATAATAATAACAAAACCTCTTAGTCATAGAGCTAAATGGGCTGACACCCATTGTCGCCAGGAATATCTTTTTTTTTTTTTTTTTTTTGATTTAAATCTGAGTCTAAATGTAGCCATAACAATTTAATTTATATTTTCCTTATTAATTTATCAAAGAAAAGTTTTCAAAAAAAAAAATCCAAGACATCAACCTTTGATAGTCCAGAGCAGCGTTTCTCAACCTTTTTGCTATAGCGACCTATAAAATATGAGTACAAAATAACGCGACCCTCAATATGAAAATGGTATGCATTGACAAGTAGAAGAAATGAAAGACAACTTTAAAATGTTTTATTTATTTTTATTTTAATGGCTTATTTGTTGTTGACAATTATTTGATAATTTATTAGGTCTGGCTCAAAGGATTTACTCAATTATCAATGTTAAAACAGCAATCTTTTGAAAAATAAGGTATAGGTTAATTCTTCTTACGTAATCAAAATATTTTATTATTTTTGAAAAAATATATGTAGCATTTGTATTAGAATTTTTCCATTAAAACGACCCATTGAAAATCTTTCGCGACCCAAATTTTGATAATAATCTTTAATTCAGGAATAAAATAAACAAAACCCTTTGAAGGTACTGGATTTCTGAGAATAATATAATTTGAAATATTAAAAATTCTAAATTACAAGTTTATTTCGAAATAGTTGAACGATTTTTAATATATTATAGAAAATTATTAATTCAATTTTCTATAATGAAAATTCTTACTTCAAATTCAAATTATAATTCCAAATTATTTTAAAAATAAAGAGCAGATAAAAATTGTTTTAAATTTATTGCACTAGTTTTTAATTTGTAATTTAAATTCAATATCACCAGAGCAATAAAATAAAAGTAGTTACAGTACAATGATAATAATAATAATAATAATAAATATTTAAATTTTTTTTTTATTCAAGAAAAATTACCTTAAATATGTAAATAAAATTTGAATATATAATGTACAAGTATCTTTTTTTTATTTGAAAAAAAAAAAAAAAAATATTAAATTGAAATAGGTTGAATTTTTGTCTCGGCGAAAAAAAAACACAAAAAAAAAGCTATATTCCAGCCAGACAAAAAACAGATTTTAATTTTAAATGGAAAAATAAACTTTGTTTTTGTTTATAAATTCAAACGATGAAAATTTTATAAATAATTCGTTTCTTTTTTTACTTTTTACTTTTTTTTTTTGCTATTTTCAAAGAATTATCTGTAAAAAGAAGAAAAAAAAAAAATTAATATCACTTTTCGTATTGATTTTTGTACAACACAATTTCTGACTTCAAAAGGAATATAATTTTCACAAAGAAATTTTCTATATCATTTTTCACGTACTTCGAATAATAGATTATATTATTTATATTGTTGTTGAAACTTACATTTTGATAATGTAACATCCTTTATTTAATAGATTTTCAATTCATATGAAATTGCTATCGTTCCTGGGATTTTCTAGTAAACTTATATCAGTAATCAGTCTCTGTGTCATTAATAAAAATTATATTTTAAGGTCAAAAATAAAGTAAATTCGAATAAAATATTATTTATTAAATTTTAATATTTAATTATCATCTCGTGTAACTTACATTAATTATTCAAATTTATTATCTTATTAATATATTTTCTAGTTATTATAGATGAATTTTATATTGTAGATATATAAATAAAAAAATTTGTGTTCGAATCAAAGAATTTGTTTCAGTATAGGATAATTAAATACTAGAATTAATGTAGAACAAAATAATAAATCAAAAAAAAACAAACATACATTATTGTGATTTGCTATAAAAAATGTGATTAATATGATACTCGAAGTTATAAGTATTTTAATAATGTGAACAATATAGAAGATTATCTTCTAAATGCCATATTTTATCTTGTAACATTATTCCTAGATTTTTTTTTTTTTAAATCAATGCCAAAATAATGTCAATATACACTAAATGTAAAAAAAAATTTTTTTTTTAATAATTATTATGATAATGAGAAATAATATAAGTTTATGAAATGACAAAGACTGTAAGGTTTGATATTATGTTAGGCAGTTCTACAACAACTGACCGGTAAGTTCATATAAATATAATTAATATTTTTTTAAATATCGATTTGACTTTTAATCAATCTTCAAAATATAAATTCTTAGTTTTAATGTGTATTTAAGTTCCTAAAGTTTGGTATATTAAAACCAGTGCTTACGAAACATGATTAATTATTTCATTTTTATTTAAGCAACAAAAAACGTATAAATTAAACTTTATAATTAAAATTTTACGACTTTCAATAAAAAGCTTAATACTAAAGACATAAATTTTTTTTTATAATAAACTTTACGATAACATTTGTTCCTTAGTTTCCAAAAAAAAAGTAAAAAAAAAAATTTATTTTTGGGTCAATAACATTACAATCACATCTTTTATAGAGCATAGCTGCAATATTTTTTATTTATTTTTAGGGAAACCTCTGCGTTCTGCAAATTGCAGATATAACATAGATGAAAGTTGATAAAACTCATTTATAAAAGAAAATTCTGAAAGAAATATACATTTTTATTTTTGTTACAAATCATAAAAATATTATACAGAGAATACTTATATTTAGGGCATAATTTATTACACTCAATTAATATAACAATATAAAATTAATGAGGAAATTTGAATGTGTCATTATGCTGATTTATTTTATATAAAACAAAAGATAAATTATTGATTTTCCATCATTATGTCTTAAATATCATTATGTCTTAAACAATAGAAACCTTCGAATAGAACTCAAATTAATTATTTTGGCCAAATAAATAGATTCTCCTATCTTTGGTTTAACATGAAAATCTGCTGTTTTAGGAATATGAATAATCGATTCTTAAATTGTTAAAAATTCACAATATTCATTATTGTTAGGTAGCTACCGGTTAAATTCATTGCCTACCGGTTAAATTCATTAGTCCTATATAACATTAGACACAAAGAATATCAGATTCTCTTTTTTTGTAACACAAAATATTATTAAAATGTAGGTACTACACTGTCATTGCTATATGTTTCTGCATAATCATAGTGTTATAGACATAATTATTCCAGCAACCCAACCCGATTATACAAAATATTGTTTATAAGTTTAAAAGTGCGCAAGTCTTTATAAAAAAAAATTTTTTAAATAAATTTAAAAAAAAAATCTCCGGTATAGCTGGAAAAATTTTTATATCATATGGTTTTTCCAATTATTATATACATACACAACTGAATTATACCAGAAAAATTGCGGATTAGTATACTTTGAGTATATTTCTCATTTTTGTGTTTTATATAAATACAAAAAAAAAAATTAAGTTTTCTATTTCAGATTAATATTTTATTCAGTAGAATAAATTTCACACTATAATAAAAGATCCGGTTGTTTTGAATAATAATTTTTCCAAATTTCCAGTCATGAAGTACATAGCATTATTATTACAAGTAGTATTGCTGCATATTAAATCTTATCTCTGAAACTTATCTGATAATTATCCGAAAAAACATCGTTCAACCATTGCAAGAATTATTCCAACCATAATGTCTCAAAAAATGACAATGTCTTTAATATAAAATTAAATAATAATTTAAATTTCTAGATTAACTCAGACTCTCAGTATCTTATAGTTACCAGTCTCGTATCACAGAAAAATGCTATAACTTTAAATTAAATATTTAGGCAACGTTTTCTAATTTTGATATTATTGCTAAAAAAAATTAAAAGAACAATCATTTAAACAACTTTGTTTTATTTTGAAAGCATATTTAATTTGTGTATATATTAACGCTAAAATAATTCAGTGTCAACAAACGAATAGTCAGATAAGAATTATTACGTTTAAAAAAAACGTAATATTTTATATTTTTAATTGTATTTATTCGGAAATATACTATCGTTTTTAGATTTTCAGAATTTTTTTTTTTCATTTTTGCAAAAATTGTAAATAAATAAATCAATGATTTATAAATACAAAAATTTTGCCCAATATCTCGTTTAATTTCACAGTTCCAATTAATTTTGTTAATTATTATTAGCTCAAAACTACGGAATATTAAAATTAAAGTAATAAATTAGAAAAAAAAATCATTAAAAAAACAAATTAAGAAAGTGCCTAAAAACAAGTTATTGGTAGGTATACTATAGAAATTAAATTAATTGGATGAAAATAGTATCGTATGTACATATATATTAGATTAAGATGAGATTTTTATTAAAGTATGTCAACATACTTTCTGATTTCATCTTAAGCAATCTGTTATACATTCAAATTAGGTGAGTGCATTCTGCATGTACCTATTATATAGTACTTACATTGCATTAAGTTAATAACTGGTTGCACATGAAGTATAGATGGTTGACTAGAATTTAAATTTTCTACAGATTTATAATTGATTTTATTATCTCAATCTGATTGCATTCAATTTATAAATTCGTTTTTCTTTTAAGTTTTAAGAAGAATCAAAGTACAATAGCGTTAATTCTTAATTTTTAAAACTTATTGAAATTCAAAACTCATTTAAAGCGAAATTGCAATAAAATTAAGCAAAAATTAATTTCCTTCTTAAAGTTGAGATTTAAATTCATGTAACGTAATCATACTTTTTCTTTTCACTTTTCAACATTGTCATATCAATTAAGTTTATTCCAATAAGAGTTTTAGCATTGAGTTTTAGGTATTATATATAAATATTAAACAGTTAAGTATACGCAAATCAGAAATTTATATAAACCTTCATAAAATGTTTCTCTCGATAATATGTTAACACAGATTTCTGGATCAAAAAGTTTATGTTCATTTTATACTCGACATTTTCAGATTTTCGGATTAATACAATAAGTGGAGAAAAATTAAAAAATATTAAGTTTTTGTTAAGAAAATGGTTTGGTCATGTCATTTATCAATAATATGCTTTTTATGAAAATAGAACAAGTATCTTGTTGATTATATTATACATACGTAATATTATGTATTTTTTTGACGTACGTTACTATTATTCAAATTTTATTGTTTCGTAACACATGTTTTATACCCACATATACTTTTAAAAAGATATAAATAACAGAAACAACTTATTTAACAATAATTTTGAAAAAAGATTTTCCTTGGAAAATAAAAACATATTGAATTGTCTACAACTTAATTCTCTTCCACTGTTTTAATATTTCTCTAATAAGAAAAAGGATCAAGGCATTACTTGGTTGCACTGTCAAAAGTGATGAACTTCAAGGCATAATAAAAACTATGTTTAGATATAATTATAAATAAATTAATCATATTTTAATTTGAAGAAATTTATTGGATTAAAGCATTATTGTAAGATTTAAAAAAAAATGTGTAAAATTTTGATTATTGCATTACTTAAAAAATCGTTATCGAATTCTCAATTATTATTGCTTCTTTTCAATCGTTTAACTACATTTACAAATGGAATCAACAGAAATTCTGATATACGAAGTTCTTTTTATAAATATGTGAATTAAAAATATAATATGTAAGTACTATAGTATTCTGTGTAATTTTTGTTTTCTTAAGATGAGTATATAGCGTGCATGAAACAAGCAAAAAGTGTATTTAGTATTTATTGTAAAAGTGAAACATACTATTAATAAATTTATTAAATTAAATGGTACGTAATAACAATTCTTTTTAATTTTTATAAGATTACAGTATAACCATGATAAAATACATATAAAAAAAATTTTGATGGCAGCGAAAACTCCAAAAAGACCTAATAAAACGCGTTGTCGGAATAGAAAAAAAAATGGATAATTATATTTACAGGCATAAAATTACAAATTCAGAAGCAGAAAATAAGACAAACGTAATTTGTCTTCGTTTTTATGTTTCTTAAATTTGATTATTGAAGCACAATAAAAAGTTAATGCCTAATAAAGAAAACTTATGAATTATTCAAATTGAATTGACAAAATTACATAGTTTGAATTGTATTCTTTTCCATTAACCTATGATTTTTATTTACAGATAATTACAATAATTTGAAATAAAATTCAAGTTTGTAAATTTTTTTTAACTTTGTAGGAATTGGTAAATATAAATATGAATCAAATTTATTATTTAAAAATTAAATACAGTAACAAATTCATATACGAGTACAAATGAAGCACCATGAAACTTAAGATGTCGAAAATGTCAAGCATAGTTTTCTTTTTTAAAAATTAGTATCTTATACATACCACTGTAAACTTATCAAAAGTAGCTATGTTTCTGTTTAGATTTATTAAAATATTCAAAATCAGTAACGTAATTTACATGCAATATCGATTTAAAACAAAATGGTAAAAAAAAACAAATAACTATAAGAAGGTTAATTTTTCATAAAACAAAATCCAAAAAAAACTCAATAATTGTACTTGGATAAGATAGCATTAATTAAACGATTATGATAAGTATTATTATTCGTATTACGGATTGTAACATAAGTATACATTTGTATACATTTATATATAATTAATTCTTAATTATTGTAAATGTAAATAACAATTCTATTATATGGGGAAATATTCTGTGTAAGAATAGGGAAATTGGTATGACAAGATGATATTTTCCAAAATTCAAATATTTTTCAAAATGTCCATATATTTTTGACCAAACATAATACAATTTTAGAAAGAGTAATGAAACCTGTAACTTACTGTAATTATATTCATATAGAAAACTTATAAAATTATATTGCTTTTAATTAAATTACATTAGAAAACTTAAACTTAATTTTGAAATAAAGTTGAATTGCTTCGTCCTGATATTTTGCATGAAATTTTATATGATTTTTTATTCAATACTTTTTTATTACAATTTCTTTACTTTTTTAAAAAAAACATTATTAAAAATCATTAAAATTTAAAAATTTATATCCATCCCACTAGAAACTTTCAAATATTTTACCAATTTTTTGTTTTTAAAAATTTGTGTGTTTACTATCCTCTTAAAATTAGGCATGGTGAGTTTGACTCCTCAATACAAATAATAACGCAATGTTCATCTGTACCCTGTACACACAAATATATTTATGTAATTGCGTACATTGATTTTAAAGAATAAAATGTTTCTACGTGTTAAAAAATTTTATTTTGAATTTTTAAAAATAACATTTTGGACAAAAATTCTATAAATTTTAAGCATAACATAATAACGATAACATTATGGTCAAAAGTCAGTTTTTTCCAGTGTTACCAAGTAATTTAATTAAAATATTATTTAGATTTAATTTATTTCAACCTTCATTAATTAATTAAGCTTTGAATAAATATATAATTTTTCTCAAAAATAGGCTTAAACCAACTCCATTAGTACCTTTTAAATCGGAAAACAATTATAATTGTAAAATTGTAATAATGTTTTATAAGTCGAAATAAGAAATTTTTTTTTAGGAATTTTACTGTGTCCGTAATAAACTAGACTTACATATATTGCCAAAGTGTTTGTAATCAGAAAATTACAAAGAAAATAATATTGAACTAAAATTAGACGAATTTTATATAAAGATACATTTTCATGACTATACATAATATATGCACAAAATTATTTTACAGCTTTTACCTTAAGTATATGTATAATTTATATTTAAATGAGAATTAATTTAAAGCCGTCTATTTTCATATATGAATGTAATAAGCGGAAATAATTTGATTGCAATTTCTCTATCTTTGGCCTTAAACTTTATAATAATAACTAAAAACGACTACCCTTCAATTTTATTTCGGATGAAAATTTTAAATTAAATTAAAAATGTACACAAACATCAATTACTATTGTTACAAAAACCTTTATAATTTTTATAATTGTCTTACAAATAATATGATTTAAATACCCAAATCAATGCCTCTATATATCTAGCCTGGAAACTCAATTTTTTTCACGAAGTTTTTCAAAATCAAACTTCGTGAAACTTTCGACTCTATCGAAACCTAAGAAAACTATGAAAAAAAAAAATCAAAACATAGAAAATTAATTATTATTCTCAATTTAGTATCATCAAAATTATTACAGCAGAAGGACGTTTTTATGATTTTTTAAGTTGTAAGTTGATTGAAGCATTAATTGACTACTTAAAAAATATTTTATTAAATAAGATTATTTTTTAATAATTTAGTTTTAAATTTAGATAATAAAACAACCAAAAAATATTATGTATCTTAAAAATCAGTTTTAAGTGTTAATTATTTCAGATAAATGATTGAATTGTTTAAATTTCTTACTGTCAAACCAAAAATACACATTAATAACATTTCTCCAAACTTCTTATAGTAAATACATAATTTTTTTCTGCTGTTATTGTAGAATTTTTATCTTTTAGATTGATTTACGGACAATTCATCAAATATGAATTCACCTGTAATAAATAGTTCATTGTGTAGCAATTCACCGTATTAGAAATTCATCGTATAATTACTATACGGTGAATTATTATATGGTAAACTATTATATGGTTAATTGTTATACGATGAATTGCAATAAGGTGAATTAATATACGTTCAATTGTCCGAATTCTTTTTTAAAATACGGCTTAAAAACCCGCTCATATTAAAATAATTTATAACATAAACTAAATAATAATTATGATAATACATTTAATAAACGGGAGTCATCCAGTGAAAATTCAACTTATATTTTTGAAAATTAAAAAAATTATAATAAATAATATTTTTCTCAGTTTGCTTCAATAGCTTATGTAGGAAGGATCTATGTTCCTTTGCGCAATGCTTTTAAAATTAAAAGTGAAAATTACCTATCTAAATGTCCATATTTTTTAATGGGATTTTCAAATTATATAAATATAACTATTTATTATTTAAATAAATTTTTTCCTAAAAGCTAGGTCCCCGAACAGATAAGATCCTTCTAAAATAAAAATTTTCCATATAATAATATCAAAATAAGGTACAAATTCTCTCTTTTTATTTTTAGCTTCCTGGCTAGGTATATAGAGGCATTGCCCAAATGATAATTTTGAAACAAAAATTAAGAACTTTCTGTATACATTTTGAATTTCATCAAATAGGAACACAGAAGTTATTGAATTAACCTACATTTTATATTTAACAAAGTTTTAATGTTTTAAAGATAAATGTCCTACAAATTACCGATCAAGTTAATTAATGTTGACCTTTAATTTTTGAAACCCAATTTTATATTCAAACATTTCCGATTCTTCCCTATATTGGTAAATTAAATTTAATATAATATTGTAGTAAATTAAGTTTGCAAAAATCTCTAAATTTCTAAATATTATTTTTAAAAAAAATGCTGAGAAATTAATTTAATGGCTTTTATATAAAATATTCAGTAGTTGTATTATTTTATGCTAACGGAAGGGCTCAGCACTACGAAAAAATCATATTATTCACTCTGAATTATTGTAATAATTTATTATACAAACCAGTCAAAAGAATGATGCAAATTCATTTTTCATCTACATTATATTTTTGATTTCATTGTAAAAAATATAAAATTGATTGAATTATTCAATTAAGTTTTATTCAAAGCATGATAAAAGATGTTCTTATCACAGCATGAATTTTCACTAAGCTAAATAATGACAAATCTAATGAAGTGTTAGCACATAAATAAGTTTTTATATTCTATGACTCATTCCATTTTTTTGTAAATTAATAATATCTATGTTTAAATATTTATTAATTTATTTATAGAATATCAACATTTCCTTTAGACTTTCTTTAACTTGAAGATAAATTTAGATAATAAAAATACATAACTCAAATACAAAAATCAGTTAAATTTTTACGTTCCTACAGTTATGAGTAAATAACTTGTTATTAAATCTAAACTTAAAGGCATAAAAAATATTTTCGAAAAATCAAACTCTTCATCTTTAACAATCCATCCAATGTATATTTTTATTTGTAAATCTAGTAATGAAAACTATACTTGAAAACTATTAGAGAAAAACTGCTATTACTTCTTACCACAATTTTTTACTGGAAATTTCTTAAAAGTTCTCGTAATTTTATCTTAGGCTCAAGATTGGTATTCATGAGACTGGCAAAATAATTCAATGTAGCGTTTTCATAGTTTCAAATAGAAAATTCTTATAAGAAGTATGCATAAGTTCGCTTAGAATTAAGTTAAAAACTGGTTTTTATTTAAATATTTGAAGACTTGAAAACAAGAAGATTATTGACATCCTGTAACCTTACTCATGTAAATCATATCCTATACCTGATATTTAATTTTTTTATTGTTAATTAACAAAAAAATATTTATATTTCATATTATATAATTTAATTTCATTAAACCCAATAACATATTGAATACATTTTTAAAGCGATAAAAAATTTTAGATTTTTATGAACTCAACCTACTTAATTAATTTGCGATAAACAAAAGTAATGTTTACTTACAAAAAAGATAATTCTGTACGATGTTATAAAAAAGTAAACTCGCTTCATCCAAGTAAAAGCCGAAAGTTGTAACTATTATTTTTAACACACGGTGTAAGAACTATAACATTAAAAGTTTTCGGATTTTTTTAGTAGGTACACTGTAAAAAACAGCTAGTAGGGTTTTGTTTTGTTTAAAGAGTCGAATCAATGGATCACTGAAGACTCTAAACTTGAAATAATTATATATTTTTGGAATACTATTTTTTTATGAAAAATTTATGCTGAAAACACATATTAAATAAAACCTGTATGAATTTTGTAGACCAAACAAAGACAGGGAATTATTGTTGCCCCGACAACAACTCACTATAATGAAATATCAAAGGCACTACATTAATGCAAAATTTATCGATTATATTATCTAAAAATTGTATGTATATTTTTCTTAAAACAATTCTATAAACCAGATTTGATTGAGAGTAAAAAAAAAATATTGTCACTAAATTGAAAATTATATTTTTAAAAATTGCTTCACGGGCATTTTATAGCGAAAATTGTCAAAAAAAACAAAAAATATGTTAATTTATTTACCTTTAATTTTAATTAATTAACATATCGCGCATTACGTTCTTAAAAATCCTATTTAAACCGAATCAGACAAGAAATTAATTCAATCAAAACATATTTGATAATAAAATAAAATAAAAAAAATATTAATGTACACATTTTTGCCAGACTTAAAATAATATTTTAAAAAATCTTATTCAGTGATTTAAAAGTGACTGATTCAAAACAACCTTTTTTTACTTGTAAACGTAAAATGGAAAATTGCCGATATGAATTACTTGGGTAATTTAAAAAAAAATAAAAATATTTATGCAAATTTCCTAATTTTTTTTTTTCGTTATCAAAAATTAAATAAAAGTATTTCCCCATTTTAAATGGTTTAATATAAAATTTAATATAATTTGTGAATAATAAATTTTAATTTAAATTAAAAAAAAAATGTGCACAAAGATTCAGAGTTCGCATTACAAATTAAGCAAAAAAAAAAAAAAAATATTTCAGAACTCTATAATACATTGAACTTTATTATTTTTCTCCGATTAAAAAGTTATGCATTCTACCGAAAGCTTTATTAATTTTTTCGTACAAAAGTTATGCATGATATCTATATAATTAAAGTTCAGAGATATGTGTGCTGCTGAAAATTAAAATCAAAAATATTAAAACCAAAAATTGTTTTCTTTTTATCAAAATCGTGTTCAAAATATTATTAAATGATAATTAAGTATGATATTTAATATTATTATCTCAAAACACCATCATATAAACAAGCAGATAACGTAATCGTATAGTCTATCAAATATTTCGCAAATATTATAAAATGAATTGATCAATAAAAAAAGATAACGATTGAACAATGTTTTTGAGTACTATAATTCATATTTCAAAAATTTATTTCATTCATATTTATTGATTAAATAACTGCTGTATGAACAATTCGTTTAAACTCAATTGAACCATGGACAATTCATATAATGTATAAAGAAAAAATGATATTATGAACAATTCATCCAATAGAAAAAAAATTCATTTTGTACAAAGTGTAATTTGTGCAAATAAGAATAATATTAAACAATACTAAGAATTAATTCCTTTGAAAAATTAAATTTTTTTTTTTTTAAATCCATATCATTCTCAACATAATATTTCAACTGTACATACATACATTAAAGTTTTAATAAATTAAAATATGCACATATATGCATTATCAGACAGTATATTATAGCTTTTACTATTTTTAATTTTTTTTTTTATTAAAATTTTGTAGACAATTAGGTACGCTCTTTGTTTTTATTTTGTTAAATATAATACAAAAGCTAATTAGGTTTTAAATTTATAAAACTGAAGAACTGAAGCAAATTTGCCTGAAAATAAATATAATTAAATCAAATGCTTACTCACGACGGGCATTTCGATTGCTAGATTTTTCAGTTTTTTGTACTGGTTAATGATATAGCCTTAGTTAGATTAACAAACAAAATATAAGGTTTTAGTAAACGACTTTCAAGTTCATTTATTAGGTAGGTTCTGTTTTTTTTTCTCAAACGTATTAGGTAGTTCTTAACATTTTTGAATATAATCACTGATGTATGTAAACATATATATATGTGATTATACACATGAAATATGTGTTCATGTTCATATAAAATTCACTAGATTGTATTAATTTTTCAAGTATTCGAAATTATTAGTATAGGTTTTCTAACGACGAATTGTCTTTGAATGAACTGAGCTCGAACGAATTGCCTTTCTCTTAATCTAAGAATTCAAAATATTAAAATACTTATAGCAAGCCAAAAACTTATGTTTTTCGGAAGTTCTAGTTTCAAGGGTAGGATGTATAATTTATGTATGTATTACAAACCTTCTTCTTATCATAAAAAATTATATTTTTATTAAAAATAAATTATTTTAATGAATAATTCGTGAGTAACATTTCATATTTTGTACCTGATTCTAAGCTTAGCAAAGATTTTTCCGATATCTTTCTTAAATAATAAACAAGTACTTATATTTATTAAATGAAAAGTTATGTACAATTTATTTTGAATGTCTGGGATAAGCTCAACAAAAATACAGCACTAGTTCGTGTTTCGAAGAAATTTTAGAATTTTTTTTTATCATTCTAGCATTTCGATCAAACCGATTTTTCTTTTATAAATAAACATTTTTTGAAATTGAGTAAATGTACACATAATTTTGTTTATATTATTTTATTTTAATGTTTTTTAATTACAGGTAATTGTATAATTTTTTAATGAAATTTTAATTAAATTCATTAAAAAAAATATATAAAATCTGTATTTACTGTATTGTATAAAGTTTAAAATTTAAGAATAATTATTAACATTTTTAACTTTTTCAGGAATTGAATAAATTAATTTTTTGAAAAAAAAAAAAAAACATGTTTCAGACGCGAACTGAAACGTAGTTTCGACAAATTCTACGGTTCGAACTTTTAACTCGGTCCCTAAAATAATAAAGTTTTAAAATGACATTAAGTTCCAAAATGAGTTACGTTCGTTTTTTTTTAAATAATTTATTTAACTTTGAAATATAAATTGGTACTGTCAATAAGGTGAAAAATTAAATCTTCCTTTAACGTGACGGTACGGTTCAGTGAATAAATTTTTATTCAAACTTCAAAGAACGATTTCAAAAAATTTTCGATTTAATCATTGTAAATTGCAACTTTCAAACGTATTATATTGCAATTGATATAAAAAAAAATGCTAATGATATTTAATTTTAAATAAATAGATAAAGAAACTCTTTCAAGCTAATTAAATATTTGATTTTATATTCAAAATTAATCCCTGCATATTCATTTTGTAGTTGATTCTAGTAGGTGTTTAAGCATAATAATTATCTAAGTTCCGTTTCAGATCATAATCTTTGTGTACTGTAATAATTATTCCATTATTATATAGTTATGAATATATAAAGAAAACCTTAATTATTCCATTTGAAAGTATTTAAATAAACATTTGTTTTAAAAAAATATACATTTCAAATAACAAAAAAAAAATGATTTAAATAAACTTGTAATTAAGTTGTTGATAATTAATTTATTCATCTATAAAAAAAAATTATAAATTAGAATTGATAGTTTTTAGAATGAAGATAGTAAAGAATATTCAGCATTAATGTATAATATCAAGTATATATAACATTTCAATTTATGTGCAACACGCTACTTATGTGCAATGTTGAACATAAATGAAAGATTATAGTAATCCAAAATTTAACAAGATAATTTTCTATATAATATTTTCTTTTTAATATGTTATTTTCTTATTTATATTATAATGTTATTATATGAAGCTTCAAAAAAAATATTTTTATTTCAATAGAAAATAAAGAAATAAAGCTATAGACGTCCTCACCACTTCCATAATTTATAATTTGCAGACGTATTTTGTTGTTGTTATGTTATGTTATGATATGTTGTTATAAAGGAAGTGCGGTCGGCTTATACATATGAAAAGAAAATTGAATTTTTATGCGATTATTTAATTTTTGTTTGATGTAGCCATATAATAGTAAAATAAAAAAATTAATTAAAAATAATAATAATAATTTGATCGTTAATATTATACCTTTTCTGTACCAATATTACTTACTAAATACTCCGACAGTTCGATATGTAATTTTTAATAAAAAAATTTATCTAATTTTAGTGTGGATTATTCATTAGTATTTAAAATTCTGCAAAAAAAATAAACAATTATGAGAAAAATTTAATTGAAATAATAATAACAAATATAAAAATTTATTATACGGACTAAAATAAAAAATGTAAAATACACATTGTATATATACTTTCTAGGTACATATAATAAACAATGGTACATTCATGTTCATATTTATTGTGTTCAAAATTTTATGTTAAAATTGTCTAATGAAAATTAAAAATATTCAGTTCCTTGTTATTTATTATCAACATTAATAGATGTTTTCCGGCGGCTAGAAATGAAATATTGATCATAATCTGAAATTGGAACTAAGAAAAATAATGTATTGAAAATGTAACTAAAGTTCGTACAGCCTTTCATTTGTTATCAGGGAACTTATTAGATAACAATTGCTGATACAAAATATATAATATTGCAATCCTTACTGCAATGCGAAGCTATCAAATGTCATTACTACTAACTAATTTAAATATTTATATTATCTGTTTCAGACCGTGGACAATGCATCCAACAACTGCAGACGATGAAGCACCGAAAGATCCGGGCATATGTCAGCCGGGTGGATTCACGGAGCAAGATTTCGAAGGTATTTTTTTGTTTACATAATACTCAATGATAATTATTTTTAATTCCCTGTACATCTAGAAAAAGAAAATAGTTTTACAGATTTTTACATATTTTTTAAACATATTTTTTAAATTAGCACTAAAAATGGAAGTCTTATCATCAACGCCTCTGAAATATATTACAAATCATACTTATCTAAAAAATCATTTTATAAACGTTCCGTCACCTTATCTTATATAGAAAATTTTGCTTTTTTGTATTTAACAAATTTAAGTACATAGGAAGCATCGAATATTAAAATTTTAAAAATTGGCAGGTACTGGGTATTATGATTACTTATTTTTCTAATTAAATATAAGAATTATCGAGAATGATGATAGTCTGAAAATAAATTTCCCTTAAGCTAAAATTCAGATATTTACTTCGCAAACATGATTATAACGTGTATAATAAAATACCTACGTAATTTTTTACATAATATGCATCCATGGGTAGATTTTCATGTATTTGATTACATTTTGATTACATTGAAGCAGTATAAGATATTTTTGGATACGATGAAAAAAATTATTTCGCCCCATGTAGTTTCCCTTATTTTATGCAAAAAATATTTATCTAATACTTATCGAATTTGGTTTTTTACTTTTCCGTACTGCATTAACCTAGTGTTTATACTGAATGTTTTCGGAGTTTATAAAGAAAATTGTTTTTTCTGTTTGTGAAAATTTCAGTAAAATCTGCACAATTTTTTGTACCCTCATAAAAAATTTATTTTAATTTTGAAATCATCCATGGAAACGTTGTTAGATCAAATACTAAATTCTATTTTCACCCTCATGTCTTTAATCACAATCTGGGACAATCTTTTTCGTTTCTACATAATTTCCCCTTTTGGGCAGTTGAGCGCTTTAAAACTTTAGGACTAATTTCAACAACGACATAGTAACGAATCTTAACGCTCAACGTACTCAAACTAGAAATCTTAATTTCTTTATTATTAAATAATATTTAAATTGATGAGTTCAAATATTTGTAGGTCATCGAGCTCACACAGTTTATTTTGGTGTACATATGCCAGGAGGTCGAAAGCATTCACATAGACGACATAAGCAACATCACACCAGAGAAAATTCCGGTGAAAAAAGCATTTTGGAAAATGAACGTCCAAGTTAGTTAATGTTGTGGTTATTCAAAAATTCCAGAATCAGTTTTATATTATTTTTTTAGTAACTCCTCCTGCGCAACGCGTACAATTTATTTTGGGTGAAGAATACGATAGTACGCATGAATCACATCCTTTGTTTTCTGAAATGGAAGAATTAGTAAAAGAAGGTAAAATTAATTACAATTTCTAATGAAATTTTTATTACATATTTTTTTCGTTATTTTTAGGGGATGAAAAAATTTGGAGAGAAACAGCCCGTTGGATTAAATTTGAAGAAGATGTTGAACCGGGAGGAAATCGTTGGTCTAAGGTGATATATTATAAAGATTAAAAAACTATAGGTACTAAAAGTTTTTCGTTATTTTAGCCACATGTTGCAACTTTGTCTTTGCATTCTTTATTCGAGTTAAGAAGTTTAATTTTAAATGGTACTGTGATTCTTGATATGGAAGCAACTTCACTAGAATCCGTTGCAGATTTAGTTTGTGAAAATATGTTAAATTCAGGTGTTCTAAATAAGGATAGCAGAGAAAAAGTTCGTGATGCACTGTTGAGGCGCCATCGACATCAACATCAGCATCAAAATTCTGGTATAACGAAAGATAACATGGCCAAATTACCAATTATAAGATCATTAGCTGAAATTGGTAGAAATCATTCATCATCAAAAAGTAAGTAAAATTTCAAACTGTGTATCTAATATTAAAAATAAAAAACAAATAATAATTAAATATAATATAATTATTATATTTGACCACTAAATTCTGAATACTATATACAGAAAATTACACTAATTTTAAAAACAATATCATACAATTTCACATGTAATTTGCATTGAAACCAATTTGTATTTTACCAACAAAAAAAATGTTTTTGTCTTGTCATAAATAATATGTGTTCACCATAAACATAAAATAAATATATAAAAAAAATAAAATAAAGCATTTACACATTTGGTGAATTGAACAGACATATACTTTTCACATAAATTTTCATCCAAATTTTAAACTTAAATCATATATCAAATCTATTAATAATAATAAAAGTTAAATAATATCTATTGGATCAAAAAAACCACATGATTCCAATAAATATATTTACGCAGTTAAACTATTATACATTGTACAATGAATAAATTTATTTATATACCTTTATTGATATTGAAATAATAAATTCATATTATGAGGTATATTCTAATGAAAGTCCTTTAATTATCAGAAATAATGAAAATTATATGGCATTTTATATGAGTAGAAATTTATATTCAATAACATAAACAGTTCGTAAATTACAGTGGAACAATATTTTTCGTAATTAATCTGATGTTTAACTGTGAAAATAACTATAATTGAAAACTTAGCAATATAAATTGTAGAGATTAAAACAAAAATATGATAAGAGCTTAGATGTTGTAAGCAGATTTAATTTTTTAGCTAATGTTAATTTCTAATTTTTTTTTATAATTTAGGTTTAAGTAAACTTACAAAAAGAAATTTAAAAATTAAACAAGAATGTTTAATTGCAATGAAAAAATGAAAGCAGTTAAAATAAGAGTAACAAAAATAGTTTTAAAGATGCAAATGTTTTAATTAAATTTTAATATTGCTCAAAGTGGCCAATTAAGTGTAGCTAATTCAACTTTGGCACTTTAAAAATTCAATACGCTGCGAATATGTTTTTAGAATTCTCCACCTCAAAATGATATCAGCAAGGACATATTTTTATGTCATCATTTTACATATCAGGCAACGGTGAAATTTGTTAAAACTAAAAACAAAAAACAATTCAACTTACGATTTGTAGACTTTTACTAAGTTTAATAAGTTTATTTTCTCTATTTCCAACAAACAATAATAAAAAAAAAAAAATTGTTCTTTACTTACCTCAAAAACGCTCAACTCTTTACATGCAAATTTATTATAAAATAGATTTATAAGAATAAAATAATATTTATTATTACAAAAAATGCAGTGAACTTACAAATACATTCAAGACATACCACATCCATGCTCTCATTGCAAGTTCTTCCGTCAGAAATAGGTGATAAAAGCTTACCATCAGTACAAACTGCTCCGCTTAGTCTCAATAGTAGAGATCAACAGTGTTCTTATCTGACTGTTCCGACAGGTAAACCTTAATTTTAAAATATTATTGCTAGAATTATTGATTCGACTCGATTTTCCAAATAATATCAAACAACACTTATTTCCATTCAATTTGTAGTTATATTGCTTGTCCAAAATGCCGAACGGACTATCATACCATATTTTTTCACTAACTCATGTAATAATTAGAAAAAAAATTCAAACCGAATAGAAAGTTTTTAAAGTAAAATTAGAATAACTATAGTTATACTAAGTAAATAGTAAAACTAATCGAAAGCTTAATAATAAATCTTCACCCATCCTGGTCTAAAAATTGAGTTTTCATCTTCATTAATATATAAAATTAATAAAAGTGAATGAAAGCTCTTCGTTTTGTAAGTTGCATAATATAATATTAAGTTACATTTAGTACAGTACACATTTAATTCATAAAAATTTTCCAAATAATTAAATGAAATTAAGTATTACTGCGATTTTTCATCAATAGAAACTTCCTTTTTGTTTAGCATAACATTCTGCGCTTATAAAAAACTTTAAATATTGAAATTAAATATATTTTTTTTTTTAATAGCAGACAAATTCTTGATGCCGTTTATATAAAACAATTCTCACTGAATTGTAACATAATACTTTTTTAATTAATTTAATTATAACATAAAATTTGAAAATGGAATTGAAATGAAAATTGATAGAATAATTCATAAATTTGAATGTATACATTGCACAATACTTGAAATTTTATTTATAATCATTAGTTCGTATCAGTATCGTTGTAGTTTATTATTACACAATTTATTGATTTTATCTTTTTGACCCGTTTTACACTTATTTTATACTTTAAAAAGAAGTATATTTTATTTAACTGAATGTTATATACAAAATATGACAATTTTCGAACGAAACAATCTATTTTTTAATTAATAATTAAATAATTCATTCTTAAATCAAAGATTTAATGTTGTCGGACTTAATAAAATTATAAAATTAAAACAAAATGTACTGAATTTCAAATCGAATTAAGCAACAAAAACTAATATCTAATTTTTTGTTACACAAAAATTAATTTTAAACTGCAAAAGAAATGTTTATTATTTTTTAATAAACCATATCCACCACCACCATAACATTTACTCAAAATGCTAAAATCTAAAAACCTATACCTAACATTTTATTAACTTATTATAATTTCTTGCTTATGAATTAAATGAATATAGATGGAGGTGATATTAGTACAACATCTTTTGTTAATTCAGAGTTCAGAGTTACAACATGGTTTCATGCAGGAGCTTCATCTTCTGATGGCCACAGCGCCACAAATACCCGAGGTTTATATTCAAAAAGAATGTATAATATTCATAAATGTTCGGAATTTTGAGTTGTATTTTTTTTTTAATTATAAAATAAGAACCTCGTTGTTAAATGTCAAACTATTTCCTGTTCCACAACTATTTTATGACTTTAATTATAAAATTATTATTATATGCGATAATTTTAAATTATGTAACGTATACAAAAATTTCTTAATTGTTGTAAATTAAGATATCTTCTTAAAGTTTGTTAATTGTTTTTAATATTGCTTAGTTTATTTGATTTTTTTATTTAAACAATATGTATTTATTTATTCATATAAATAATACCAAATGTGTTTAATTTTAATTACGAAATATTTTAGAAATATTTAAGAAATATTTTAGGCAAATTTATTGTTGCTTTGCTAATAATAATAAAGTTTTTCCATAATAAATATTTAATTTTTTCTTATATTTGAAAGAATATTCCTATTAATTAATTGTACTTTTCAAGCTTAATTTTTAACAAAAAAATATGTTTTTCGTCTTTATTGAACCTTATCGAACCTCATTAAGCTCCTAAGAAATTATCTATATGTTACGTAATTTATAAATTTCGCTTATTTTTATTTATTCTTTAGTGTTTTATTAACTTATAAGTCTTTAAACGTCAAGTTTTATAATGATTCTTAATTAAAACTGGATTGCACTTTCTTTATAACAAAAAACTAATACCTTGGAAATGCAAAAACTGGAAACATTAAAATTAAAAAAAAAATCTAATTTAAAATTTAATTGAAAGTATATTCAAATTATTTTTGTTTTTATTGAATGGCTTTATATTTGTTTTAACATTTTTTTCTCAACTTTTATAAACTATTAAGTGAATCACTTATTTTATGAAATGGTTCAATCTCAACAATATAGAATTATTAGTTTTTTTCTAAATGTAATGGGATTATGAATAATTGAGTTAAAATTAAAAAAAAAATAAAAAAAATCGGTATATGGCTAGAATTTTGTCACAATGTTTTTTGGTGTAAATAGATCATGAAAACATTATCCGAAGAGATTTCTTCAATCCACATTTAATTTAAAAGGTATGTTCATGGAAGTAAGTGATTCAATTACATATTTTGTGTTTTTAAAAGAAAAAAAAATTTACGTAAAAATTTAAATTCCAATATAAAGTTAAAAAATAAAAAATAATGAATATTATTGTTTTGTTTTTTTTTTTTCTAAATTATGTTAACCTTATGTAAATATACATACATAAATAATTAAATAATTACAATGTTTAAAACTAGAATCTAATATGTACTGGGGACTGGGGTATATAAATTGATTTAATAGCTGCGCAAATGAAGATGATACTACTTTTTTTCTATATAGAATATTTTTAAACTCTAAATGTTTACTTCCTGATATGATGAAAATGGTATTATTTCATTATATTTTCTGCGTTTACTTAAATAAAATTTCACGGAAAACCTTATTTATCTAAATTACTGAATTATATTTTGAGTTCAAAATTGGAAAACAAGATTTAAGAATTCAAAAAAAATAAATTACATAACTACATAATTTGTGTTATTCTTTCTTACAATTCTTTACCAGTTCCTAAAGCATGTCCCAATCTATTAAAGTCTAGCATTTGATATTGATTTTTTTGTAATGATAATTCAGTTCGTCAAAAAAATTCAATCATCACAAAATATCCAATATTTTATATCTTTATTTTTATCTATCTGTTTTCGTTCAACTTGATGAACAAAAAATTATTTTTCTTATAATTATAGCCAAAATTATAACCAAAATTTTAATATTTGGAAAATAAAATAAAATAATTAATTATGCATTATGGCATTTTCATTAAAATCCTTTTTTTTTTTGTCATAATCTTTGCTCCTCTATAACTCATAAATATTTTTAATAAAATAATTTAAAATAAAAAATAAATAAAATTAATTCAAAAATATAAATTTTAATTTACTTAGCTTATACATTTTAAAATCCTTCGAAAATTTAATGATTAAAATAAACATTTCTAACTAAAAAATTCATTAAAATCATTTATTCATTAATGTCTCTCATTAAAACTATACATAAATTGAAAAACAAAACAAAAATTGCAGTGGACGAACATCTGAATCCGTCATCAATATCATTAACCGGTAGTAATAAATCACCAATTGGATGTGATAATGGCAATGGAAAATTCCTTACTGTGCCTGGAAAAAATAATTTGCTGCTAGTACCAAATCCATCTGGTAACTTCATCTTCATTAAAAATTAACAAAAAATACATTAAGTTTGGAGTTTTATTTAGAAAAAAAAAAAAAAAAAAAACCCATTTAATTTTATCATTTATGGCTAATTTAGATTAGAAATTAAAATTCAATAAATTAACTTCTTACATTTTTATTTATTACATAAACATTGCATGACTAATTATCATTTGATTTAATATAATTTTAATTTATATTTTACATAATTAATTCTAATTGTTCGCTTTAATCAGTGTTGATACTTGTATAATATGGGGATCTTCATGATTTTATCTTTCATTTGCCTTAAATTAAACCAATCAAATATTTCCAAATCAACACTGAATAAGGTTTCTTAACATTATTTGATTTCATTAAGAATTTATTATATAGAATTAATATATGCATGATTATAGTTTAATGTTTATCATTTTAGACGTAATTATAAATGTGTAGTTTACATTATTTGTATATTTTTTCTGTTTGTTTATTCATTTTTTTCTCTTCTTCACTTTTACTATGGCAATTTTCCTAATCAATATTAACCAAAAATTATTTTGCTTTTAAATATAATCAGAAAAAATGGTAAATAGCCCAAGCAGTCAATCTATGCACAGAAATACAAGTTCAAATGAGCTTAATGATCACAAAACAAACACTCACTTTATGAGAAAAATTCCACCTGGTGCCGAAGCAAGCAACATATTAGTTGGTGAAGTAGATTTCTTGGATAAATCATTATCAGCATTCATTCGATTACATCACGCAGCTGTTATGGGAGATTTAACTGAAGTTCCAGTTCCTACAAGGTATACAGTGGAAACTTTTACTTTTAACTACTAATATCATAAATTTCAATTTTATTTGTTAACGAAGTTACTGTTTTACTAAGTAGTAACTTTTCACTTGTTTGTTGAACTAAATTAATTGTTGACTGTATTTGTATTACAATTAAATGATTCATACTTCAATCAATGCATTCATTAAATTAATTTTAGGTTTTTATTTATTCTACTGGGGCCACCTGGTTGTCATGGAAGTTTTCATGAGATCGGTAGAGCTATGGCTACATTAATGTCCGATGAAATTTTCCATGAAGTTGCTTATAGAAGCAAAAAACGTGACCATTTACTAGCTGGTATAGATGAATTTTTAGATGCTGTAACAGTATTACCGCCGGGCGAATGGGATCCCACTATTCGAATAGAACCACCTGCTGCTATACCGTCGCAAGATGTTCGAAAACGCCCACCTGAAAAGCCTAAAAAAGAAGAAGATGATACTGACGAGGAAATGGAAGAGCAAAGATTAAGAGAACAGTCTGGTTTATCTCGAACTGGTAGACTATTTGGAGGTGTGATTAATGATTTTAAAAGAAAAGCTCCGTGGTATTTTAGTGATTTTAAAGATGCGCTATCTCTTCAATGTGTCGCGTCATGGATTTTCTTGTATTTCGCTTGCCTGTCACCAATTATTACATTTGGTGGCTTGTTAGGAGAAGCAACCGGTAAAAATATGGCTGCAATGGAATCGTTAGTATCAGGTTTTGTGTGCGGAATCGGTTATGGATTTTTGTCTGGTCAGCCATTAACAATTCTAGGTTCGACTGGACCTGTTTTGGTATTTGAAACAATTGTGTACGATTTTTGTCAAAGTCAAAATTGGGACTACATGGAGTTTAGATTTTGGATTGGTACATGGATTGCAATAATTTTAATTATATTAGTGGCAATTGATGCAAGTGCTTTAGTTTGTTACATAACTAGATTTACAGAAGAAAATTTTGCGACTCTTATTGCATTTATTTTTATTTATAAGGTAAATATAACTGATAAAATACACATTTTTATATCATTTCTTTATTTTTACAAAACTTCTGTACATTCTAAAAAAAAGAAAAGAACCCTCTGCATGCTTTAAGCCTTACCTAACCTAAAGTACTTTAAAAGGAATGAATCTGCAACAAAGTTTTTGAAATCATTCGTAATTATATATTCAATATCAATCATTTAATAATTCCCAAATACTTTATTTATTCAGACATTTAAATTGGAACTAAAAATATTTAACAATTTGTTATTTCAGGCCATTGAAAATGTATTGGCAATAGGGAAAAATTTCCCAATTTATCCAAAAATACCTTATGATTGTCTTTGTTCTCCCGCTTACGGTGCAAATGGTACAGCATTGGATTGGGCCAAATTTGACAAAGCACAATGCTTGGTAATTATTTGTTTGTCTTCTATAAATGACTTAAGGCTTAAATTTAACTTTATTTCTTTAAACAGGCTTACAATGGAACCTTAATTGGCCCTGATTGTGCCAAGCCTGAATCAGCTAACGTTTTTCTAATGTCTATAATACTATTTCTTGGAACCTTCTTATTGTCAATTATATTCAAAGATTTTAAAAATGCACTTTTTTTCCCTGCGAATGTGAGACAATTCATCAGTGATTTTTCAGTGATAATTGCAATATTTTCAATGTCTCTACTTGACTTTGTAACAAACGTCCCAACGCCGAAACTTGAAGTTCCACACGAATTGAAACCAACGTTAGGTACAAGAGGTTGGTTAATACCGCCTTTTGGTGATAATCCAGTATGGTCAACAGTCATAGCAATATTTCCTGCACTACTTGGAACTATTTTAATATTTATGGATCAACAAATTACGGCCGTAATCGTTAATCGAAAAGAAAACAAATTGAAGAAAGGATGTGGATATCATTTGGATTTATTCATTTTAGCTTTATTAATACAAATATGTTCAGTTATGGGCCTACCTTGGTAATTTTTAATTTAAGGACTACTAGTTTTTTTAGCTCAAATTTTATCCAACAAGAAAATTTTATTCTTTTTGAAGTGTGTTAGAAATTAAATTGTATTATCTTAATAGGTTCGTAGCCGCAACAGTATTAAGTATCAACCATGTCAATTCATTAAAATTGGAATCTGAATGTGCTGCACCAGGAGAAAAACCGCAATTTTTGGGAGTGAGAGAGCAAAGAGTTACTCATATTTTAATATTTTTAATGATTGGACTATCTGTTGTGATAACTCCGATATTATGTCATATACCGATGCCAGTATTGTTTGGTGTTTTTCTATATATGGGTGTAGCATCCCTCAAAGGTCTTCAATTTTTCGATAGACTTTTAATTATGTTTATGCCTGTGAAATATCAACCTGATTATATGTTTTTGAGACAGGTAATCTTATTTGTTACTAAGGATACTTTCTTCAACATACAAATTTGTATTAAAATTAATTTATTTTAGTTCTGTCTCATTTTCCTCACTCTTTTCATCAAAATAAGAAACCTGAATTTTATTCTGATCTTTAAAAAAATTCCTAAACGTACCTGATAATCTTTGAAATTAAGACTCTTTTACTCCAAATTCACTCAAAAATTTTAATTTGGCAACATTGAGTCCGAAACTTTAAGTGATATTAGTTATTAGTATCTTTTAAATTATTAATAATTTTTGTTTATATCTTTTTTTAGGTTCCGTTGAAACGTGTGCATTTATTCACTCTTATTCAATTGGTAATTAATAAGTTTAAACAACATAAGAAAAAATCTATTCACTAAATAGGGAATGTTTCATTGAATTGGGTAAAGAATCTTAATAACCAAAAAACAAGATTTAACGTTGCAAGATCTTTCAAAAATACAGAATTTTGTTTTCGCGTATAAATTTTTTTAAAATAAAGTTATGTAAAGTTGTAGAGTCATACTAACCAGACTCATTTTGCGCTATTATATGTTTACACTATATTATATTTACACTTGTTTATCTATCAATTTAATGATGCTTATATAATTGAAAACAAATAATTATAATAAATAGATCTAACATAAGCTAATGTAAAAAGATAAATTTACGATAACGAAAAAATGTGAATAGTATTTTTTTTGAAAAAATGTATATTATGTATATAATAAAATTAATAATAATTTAATAATTTTAGGGTTGCCTTATATGCTTATGGTTAATTAAGTCGTTTCAACGAACATCAATCCTATTTCCATTAATGTTAGTTGTGATGATCGGTATAAGAAAAGCTCTAGATTTAGTATTTACAAGACGAGAGTTAAAAATCCTCGATGATATAATGCCAGAAATACTGAAAAAATCCGCCGCCGAAGATCTGCATCAATTAGAGGAAGGAGCTGAGGTGGGATTTATACGAAAATATTTTTGTTGCAGAAAATCAAATCAATTAGAGAAAAATGTAGTTGCACAATAATTTTTTTTATTTATTAAACACAAATTTACACATAAATTTTATTATTATTACAATTATTGTTGTTAATATTACAATTATTATTATTATTTTTATAATTATTATTAATTATTATTATTATATAATTATAAAAAATTATTGTTATTATTAATTTTAATAATTTTATTTTCATATGATTAACTGTGTACACATCGATTATTTTTTTTTTATCAAATTTCACTACAATATTATTGTTTAAGTGTAAATATTTAGATATAATTGATTTTGATAAGTTAAAAATTATAATTTTAATATTATTTCCAGTATTTTATGTTTGTTACAGTCCAAAGTTATATAGTTAATTTTCATTATACTAAGTTGAAAAATAAATTATTTAGTTCTCCGATAAAATTTTTATTTAAATTTGTACAAAAAATTCACAAAATCAAAAACTATTAGGATAATTGTGACCATTGCGGTTGGTGGGATATTTTATTAATTTTTTTATTGGAATTAAGTTATAAATAAATCATAGGAATTAGAAAAACACATTTGTATTAAATAAATTTACTTATTAAATTAGAAGAAATAATGCTTAATAGCGATAACCTGCATATAAATAATCTAAAATCCACGAAAAGAAGAATCAAATTATTTTTGTTTAAATGTATTGACCATTATTAATGAATTAAAGGTGACAATGAATTAATGAATGAATTAATGAATTAAAGGTGAATTTAAGATTATGTAATGTATTAATTAAATCATTGCGCTTCAAAATTAAAAACGTTTAATGAATTTTAGTTAATTACATTGTTCTTAAATATTCCTTAGTTTCGCAATATTCGTTAATTGCAAGATAATAATATAATATTTAGTCTCATCTTAAAAATTTTAGTTGAATAAATTGTTTAATGATTAAAAACAATCTTTATATTCACAATCCAATAATACATAATAAATATATTTTTAAACTTTCGATTAATTACTTTCCCATGAATTGATGATTTGTTCGGGTGAGTTAATCTTCATAATCTTTAGATTGAAGAATTTAACTTTTGAATTATTTAATTCAAAAACAAGTTATTAATGTTTTTGTATAAAACATACTAATAAAAATCTATATACAAGAAACTGCAAAATAGTGTTAAGGCGAACCTTTCTACATATTTTGAGTATTTTTTAATTTATATCCAGCTCATAATTCATTAAAATTGTATACACAAAGGAAGTGTTCTTTCCAATAACAGAATTTTTTATTAAAAGGTTATCTGATTGCCTTAAAAAATTATCATTCTCAAATTGCTTTTTCATCGGTTGGTTATTCAAGAAAAATTACATTTTAATTAATTTCGATCAAAGATTAAGTTCATTTTCTGATTCTTCTTACTTACCCTTAAAAAGAATAAATATTTTAATTTATGTGATGAATATCAGATATAATTTTTTTTTGTAGACAACTAGACGGTTTTTATGTTATATACAGTTAACATACGTAGTTAACTGACGAATATATGATAGTTTAATTTAAATAAATATGTAGATGCAAAGACGTAATTTATTAATAGGGATAAGTAATTATATTTTCAAAAAATTGCTCAACGGAATAATTATGTAACTTTTATGATATTTATATAGAAATTTTTATTTTTTCTTTGCTTTTAATATTTAGTATAAAAAGCTATATAATTTATTTTCATAAATTACATAATTTGTATCATATTCATAACTACCATACACAAAAGAAAAACATCTTTAATTTTGTTATTTAATATTATATTTGTTTTCTTTAATATATTTAATTATGACTAAATGTTTATTTTAAATTAGAAAATTATATACCTAATAAGAAAATAAAAGTAAAATAATAAAAAAAAAATATTTTCGAAAAAAAAATTGCATACAAAGTATATTTTACAAATACATACATCCAAAATTGGAGCACAACAATTAAAAAGTTTGGTTTATTTTATTTATTTTCATAATGTTTTTTTTAAATTTTTAGTGTGTGTCAATTATTTCTCATTAAATTTTCATACTATTACACTGTAAAAATTAATTGAATATTTATTTATTCTGATTTCCAATTTTTATAAATTACAACTCTCTGAAATTTAATGCAATGATAGGAGTTATACATATTATATTTATTACCCAATTGGAAACATAAAAGATGGTATACAAAATAGTAAACGAGATAAAACAGTATTCTTGTCGAAAGAAAAAGTCATGTTCTCTAGCATATAATTTATAACTTAATAAACCAAAAAAATCAAATAAAATTTCAAGAATGAATAATACTTCTTATTTAAATTCTAATTGGTCATTATTATCAACATAAATTTTTACAGTGTAATTCTCATTTTTATAGCACTTCAGCATAATCAACAAAATTTTGCGCATTTCCGAATTTAAGTTATATACGAAAATATAAGTATATCCAGGAGTTAGGAATTTACAATTACCTACATTCTTGTGAAAAATAAGAAATTAAGTTTCTAGACTCTATTGCAAATGTAGCAATAAAATATTAAAATTGGTCCTGATATCTTTTTTCGATTCTGTATCTTTATATTGTATATATTAAGAGAAAAATTATATTGGTAGTGTATACAATTTTTTATTTTTGAAAAATATTTAAGGTATTGAAAATAAACAATTAGTTAATCAAGATAAAAATTTTGTTCCTTTAGATATTGTAGTTACAAAAATAATTGGTTTTTAAGTTATTGTTATTAAATTATCGTTATTTAATACTTTTCGGGTGAGTGCCACTTGTACAATTACCAGTTGTACAATTTTTCAATTTGTATGGCGAAAAAAAATTGTACAACTGGTATTTTTCTCTGTACAACTGGTAAAAAATAATCCAGTTGCACAATTGACCAGTTGTACAATTTACCAGTTGTACAGACAAATTTACCATTTGTACAATTCAGTTATCACCACTTGTACATTTTAGACCAGTTGTACAATCCTTTTTTTTTTTAATTAACCACTTGTACAATGTTTGACCAGATGTACAATATTTATTTTTATAAAATTAACCACTTGTACAATTTTTGACCAGTTGTACAATTTATCTTTTATCAAATTAACCACTTGTACAATTTTTAACCAGTTGTACAATCTCTATGGTAAAGTTATAACCGTGAAAAACTAAGCAAAATGTATGGAAAAGCTGTTGTGCGTAATGGGTGACCGTGCCCTAGCGGAGGATGGAAATAAGGCCTCTAGGATTTTTTGTTGCGGTCTTATTTCATTTTGAAAAGTGAAATTAGACCGCAAAAAAAGTCCTCGCGGCCTTATTTCATTTTGATAAATGAAATAAGGCCGCGTAGTAATTTCATGTTTCAAAACGAAATAAGACCTCGATAAAAAATCTTGTGAGGTGAGCACACAGGGCAGGGGGCAGCAGGGCGGCGGGCGGGCGGTTGGTCAGTGGGATTTGCGGCGCCAGCCGCAAATCCCACTGACCAACCGCCCGCCCGCCGCCCTGCCCTGTGTGCTCACCTCACAAGATTTTTTATTGAGGTCTTATTTCATTTTGAAACATGAAATTAGACCTCCACGCGGCCTTATTTCACTGCGCCGCCCTAGCGCCTTTTCCAAAAATTGTACAAGTGGTAAATTACAAAAAAAAAAAGATTGTACAACTGTCAAAAATTGTACAAGTGGTTAATTCGAAAAAATCGAGATTGTACAACTGGTCTAAAATGTACAACTGGATTGTACAACTGGCACTAGTCTGTACAAGTGGTCAATTGTACAAGTGGAATCTTTTTACCACTTGTACAATCCAAAAAACCAGATGTACAATTAAATTTTAAATTGTACAAGTGGTATTTTGGATTGTACAACTGGTACAAAAAAATTGTACAACTGGTAATTGTACAACTGACATGCATCCTACTTTTCTAGCTGCTGAATGAACTTAAAAGAACTAAGTATACCCATGAAAAAAAAATTGTTTTCATAGCCATTGAAAATTTCCTTAAAAGGAAAATATATACCTACTTTCTGAAATTAATTAAACAAGTTTAATGCTAAATTTCTGACGAAAATTTATATTGTTAAGTCAAAAAAATCTACTTCGAATCATTTGTTTTTTAAATTTCAAACATACATGTATGTTCATTGCATTATTATAGTATGGTTATTTTATTTCTTTGGTATTAACCAAACCAAAAATCAAAATTTTATTGGCTTTTTCAAGTAATAACTATTTTTTCCATAATGTCTCTTGAAAAGTTGAACGAATTTTTTGAATGGATCGATTGATTATGTTGTTGCTAAAAGAAGTTAAAAACAAATTGTCGACATTCATTCTGCGGATTGAAATATTTAGATACGATCTGTTACTATGGGGGGGGGGGGGGGTTAAAAAACGGCAAAAAAGCGTTACGTAATATGTGAACAGTCCCTTATGAGAAAATGATAAAACTTATTCAATAACTATTGAAGTAATAATATGTAATATACATGTTTCTTATGCATATAAAAAACATTTTTCAATATAATAAAAATACTAATAATCAAATCAGTTTAAGAAAATAACTCAATAATTACTGCTTGTATTTATGAGAATTAAATATTATACCATTCAAAAAGTTTGTAACATACTTTTAATTGGAAGTGCGTAAATTTTTGTAAAATAATTTCATTCGCATTGCACTTTTTTCCACTATAATTGTAATAATTGTCATATATAAATTATATTCAATATTTTAACAATATTCTTACTAACGTATACAATATTTAACCCCATTCCGCCTATGTAAGCTAATTTCAATGATTTCAATCTACCACGAACGTACATTGTAATTTCAGTTCTCTTTTTTTTTGTTTTGTGTTTTGTGTCCATTTTTTCCACCTCATGAGCTTGAAAATAAGATGGACTCGGTTCTTATAAATGTCACTATAATATAGAAAGATAATAGTTATAATTCATAAGTCCAAACCTACATTGAAGTACCTAAATGGATTCATAAAATTTGTTTTTTTCAAAGGTCTACATTTGAAGCTATTTTATGACACTTCGCGGAGATTTACCAGTAGGGCCATTTGACAGACAAATATTTTACCACTTTTTGTTAGTGCCATGATGAATAATTCGGCTAAATTTTAACTACTAAAATTATTTACATTCAATTACATATAAAATGTCCTTTCTGTTGAATTTTTGCGACTCGTCATAAAAAAGCTAATAATGTGGACTTTTGAAAATTACTTTAAACATAAAAGTTGTATCACAGAAAAAAATATGAAACTTAAGAAAACTGTCAGAAACTCTGAATGTTGAACAAAAATATAAAAACAGATAAGTTTTATATATTTGTAAGTATTGCGATACATTACCTATAACATATACAAGCATTGGAACTTTCATTTATTTGCGCTAGTCTGTTTGAGAAAAATGATAAGAACACTAAAAGTGGATTTTATTCGTCTAAGAATCATATAAATAAATTTAATCTATCGTAGTCATGAGAATGCGTCAAAACGAATGAAATAACCAATTTTTATCAAAATCTGCTTCGACTCTCAGTTTGAATCAGCGGTCACATCAGGGAGCTAAACAAGTTACTTCAATAGATATTTTGATTTTTATGGAAATAAATTTTCACATATTGTAGTCTGTTAGAAAAAAGGACACACAGACAGACGGTAGAGGTAGAACATTTAATGATAATTTCGTTTATTAAAAGAAAATTTATTTTGTAAAAAAAAAATATTAAATCTTCTTCAATCGTATATGATGAACTATTTACGATAAGCATTTTAGAAAATTTTAAACATAACAATGTTATTATTATCTCAGTTAGATATTCATATTTATTTATATTCCATTGACATTAATTTTTATAAATAACTTTCTGCATAATTCGCATTATAGAAAAGAAACATACATAATATTAAATAAAAGTAAACTTAATGGCTAGAAAAACTCTTTAATTGAAATTATTTTAATTTTTCTTCACATTTAATTTAAATTGAGCCGACATAAAAAACATAAAATTAGTAACATCATACTATATTAAGCCATCAGTCTTAATACCAAAAAAATCTTAAATTTTAAATTTGTGATAAAAGCGGCTCAATTTCAATTCCATATAATGGTATTCATAAAATGTAATTCTACTTGACATCTTATTTAAAAAACATAATCTATATAGGAGCATAATAATATTCAACACCATACGAATGAAAATTATGGCCCGAAAATTTTGCATATTTCACTAGCCAATGGAAATATTTTGCCTCCGAATCCTTCAATTAATATTTCAGAAGAGTTTAATAAATCATCCGTTTGGACGCAATTACAAAAAGATAAATCAATGAAATTTATGAATAGAATTGATTCAGAAGAAATAATTTATAATGATGAAGAATTTAACGCTAGCATTGATAAACGGAACGAAATGAATAAGTAAGTTAACGAAAATTTTCATTCAATTTATTTTATTTATTTAAAATTATAAATCTTCTTTTGGTACTTTTTTTCGAAACTATTTAAGAAACTGATTTTAAATAAGCAATATATAATAAATAATAAAATAAACAATTAAGAAATAATTTAATTATAGTGTTTGAACTATTTTCTATTTATCAAAATCATTTAAAACATAAATATTAGGTACTTCAAGATCGTTAATCGATTTTAAAATTTAATAAATTACAATGTCTAAGCTAATATGCAAACGTCTGTAATATTTATCTAGCTCTAATTTTGATCGAATAATTTCTGTTAAATAATAAATTTATGTCCATATCTATAAATATATTATTTGCCCATTCAATATTAGAGCAGAACGATCAGTAAAATATCTTTGTAAGTAATTTATATTTTTTGAAACGCAACGCACAATACATCAACCTTTCTATATAAAAAATTAGGACTCTAATTCGAGTTTCCATTATAAATAAGTATTATATATAAGGGCATTTAGGGCATATTTCGAAAGTCGATGTTTGTGGTTGGATTGTTTAAATATAACCAACATACACCAACATAAACCTAGTTTTACACAAAAAAAAACTAAGGTTACAATTGTTAGGAACCTAGTATAACACCCGTAAATTTTTCGTAAGCGATTTTTAACTTGTTTGAAGTCAGTTTCCAATTAAATTATTTGTGAAATATCCTTTGTAAATAATTTATTTAATAATTTTTATAATAAAATTAGAGCTAATCATTAAAATACACAAAAATAAAATGTTAACAATTTTTTCATTCACAAATTTTGCTTACTCACAGATGATTTTCACAATTAAAATTTTCACCATGTACAAAATGATAAGTTTGTTCTCTCATGTGTTAAGCTATAATAAATTAGAAAGACAATTTTGTAGCTAATAAAAGAAAAAGGTTCTTATATTAAGAAGATTCTTGTAGCTTAACTTTTACTATTTTTAAATATTAAAATTTCTAATGACATATATATTTAAATCCTTATATCTTTTTTGATGTGTTTAATTTTAATGAGAAAAAAATTAATTGAATTTAAAATTAATAATGAACTAAATTCTTATCTAAAGAAAATATTATGTAGTTTCAAACATGTTAGATATTTTTTAAAAATTCGTAATTATTAAAAGGCATTCAAATTCTAAAAATATAATACCTACTTTTAGAAAATCTTTCTCTTTAAATTTTAATGTGTAAATTAAAGTTGTCTACCTTTTTTCTTTGTCCAAACTCTTCCAGATGTATAGAAAATGAACCTCAAAGAAAAAGTCCAACTAATGAAAGCAATCATTTATCTACAATGGAAGAAGAATCTTCAATATATGCCGATGTTGAAGAATTTAGTATCAGTCAAACAGATGAAATAATAATAACCAAAGTTAATTCTAATACTCAAATTTAAGTTTGAAAACAACTTATTTAGGATAAAGAAAAGAAAAAAATTAAAGTACGTAAAATTTCAATTAACGTCAAAATAGTTTAGATTGAAATTATTATATTCTAAATTATAATAAGAACATATTTATGGATGGTCTAAATAATATTTATATGTTTTCGAAAATTACATCTAGAATTCGTTTGTTTTTTGGTCTTCAAGAACTTAATTTTATTGAAAAATTCTTTGCCCAATATTTTATCACCCGTAAAATCTGTCTTTTCTGACTTACCTCTACGGAGTCTTCTTCTTTTTGATTTGTAGCTCAAATCTGTTTTGGTCTAACCTACCGGAATTATTTAACACAAACTTGTTCAAAATTGAAAAATTTAAATCATTACACAAATAAGCCTCGAAATTGGCAACTTTAATTCAATAAAATTATGTTCTTAAAGCATTGAATAAATAAAATCTAGTTTTAATTTTATTTCAAAAAGGTTTAAAATTTTTTTAGACTGTGATACATCTGACACATTAAATCACACATTGTACGCTGATGCTGTTCCGGAATTTCTTGAAATAAAACATGCTACTTTTTAAAATAAAATAAAAATTAGAGTTTTCACATCAAAAACGAACTGTTATTATAATTAATTATTGTAAGATAATCCTATTTTCATATGCATACGAACATTATAATTCATTTTCTTTAAATTATGGGAGGCGATCGCTATTCGGAAAAGTAATAAATGATGCAATACAATAAAAATACAATAAAAAACGTAATTCAAAAATTTCTAATAAGTTAAGACAAAACCAAAATTTAAATTTGTGATGTCTTATTTTAATTTTTTTTTTTTAAACTAGATAAAAATAAACGGAATTTTATTGTGCCCAAATGGTTTAGTTACAAATGTTCTTCTAGTTGCCTAATTCTCATTTAGAACTTCATTTGATGATTTAAAAAAAACGAAAATCATAAACAAATTTGTAAAATTTTCAATTTATTATTAATTTGTAACTTTCGACATTTTCAAATTGCCTCATTTCCAAAATTTTCTCATCCATAAAAATAAATGTTCAAAATAATATTAATGAATCCTTCCATTCCAACATTTTTTCATATAAATTCTTCAACAAAAAAAAGATCTAAAAGTTATATTTTTAAAATTTATCTTAATAAATATTAAATAAAATTATGAATATAATAGTAGTTAAAAAAAAAAACATTAAAATACTTATGTTTTATAATTTATTAAAATGTTAAAAGAAATCGAATTATTAATTTAAAATTTTAGATTTTATGAATGTGAGTATGATTTTAAAAATTTAATTTGTTGTTAAATGAACTAAAAAAAAATAAAATAAAATTTTTATCTTTTTTTTTTTAGTAATTAATTTAAAAAAAAAAGAAGTTTTTATTGCATTTTCAAATTATTTCATGTTTGCACACAATACGCTAATAATACACAATAGTCCCACATTATACACAACACACATTGTATTTTCATGTAAATAATTAATTATAAATATTAACTTAAACAAAAAATATTTCAAATTTTAATTGTTTGAAAATAAAATAATAATATTGAATAATATTCAATTTATATTACTTACTTGATAATTTCAGAAAGAAAAACACAATTATTCGTCAAGGAAGTTCTGGAGTCGACATAGTACTGATTTAAAAATTATTGGAAAATTAAAAGATACAGAAACATCAGTGTGAAATTAAAAAAAAATGTTTAATTCAGTTTTATCTTTTTTATATTAAAAATATATTTATAATATTCATAATGCTGTGTTTAAACAAAACTTAAATTAAAAATTTTAAAGATATAAGAATATTTTTTAATTTAAATTTTGTAATTCTACAAAAAAAAAAAAATTAAATTACAAATTGAATGAGAAAAACAAAAGAAGCAAATATATGGAATATATTGGTCAATTATATAATTATATTAAGATACTCTGGAAGCAAATTTAATCAATTTTCACAAGAATTAATAGAGATAAAAAAAAACTGAATAAATAATAAAACAAAATAAATTTCAAAAATTATTTCTTTCTAATTTCTAAATACATTATCATTTCATTTCGAATGTAGTAAAGTGATTGATACGACTGATATTAAAATATTCCCTGATTACAATAGATGTTTTTAAAGATTTTTTTTAATGCGTAAGTGTAACTTCTTCTCTAAAGAGAAAAATCATCATAGTTAAGAAAAAGTTTAATCAAATACAAAAGTTATAAATTAATCAAATAATATAATACCAAAGTACTTATAAATATATTAAGTTTTCCATAAACACATATT